>JAZHYW010060844.1:27500-34912 GCA_037355805.1 Ixodes ricinus | reverse complement strand
GGTTGATTTTGGTTCCGGTTTTGATTTCGTTTCGTTTTTAACTTATGTACTCTATTTGTGCGTGTTTGAGTGTTTCGGTTGCTGACTGCCAGACGCTGCCAGACAAGCCCAATGAGGCTTTGGCTGGCCTGTCTTTCTGTATGTGTACTTTAAATGCAACAAAAGTATCATTCTTATTATTATTATTGTTGCTATTGTTATTATTACACTGACGAACAAAATAAAAAGAAGAAAGGAAGGTCAAAGTGGTTCAAATCAGTAGCGCTCACTCAGTATCACAAAGAAAACTTCGCAGTACGAGCGAAAGTCACAGTATTCTGTCTTTTGTTGCTGCGTTGAAGGTAGGACAAACGTACGTTCCGCTATTCAACTCTAATCAATATTCGAAAACCCCATAATGTAATGCTCTCAAGAAGGGTCGAATTGTGCACCTAGTCAAACTATAAAAACTGCTTCCCAGGTTGTCGTTTTGTTTTGGCACATGCCCAGGATTCCAAGACAAGGGCGCGCCGCCACTTCTTCCGCCATCTATCGGCAGCGGTGGAGGTACGGCCGATAACTCAATGAGACGAACTAGACTATTTTTTTAGGGGCAGAAGCTCCTTAGGGGTTAGCCATGTTTGTCCGTCCATCCGTCCGTCCGTCTGTCTGGCGTCCAGTGCTCGCGCTCCTGTTCGTGAGCTCACGTGCTCACGAGCACGTGAGCACGTGCTCACGTCTTGCTCGGCCGTCCCTTCCCTTGAATGGTCTCCTCTATTCTGCAGGTTTTCCACGTGTGTCTTGGTAGACGGTCTTCGTTTAGAAGAACTAGGTCACCAGCTTGGAGTCCCGATGAGGCAGTCGGTTTGACCAGGTGCGCTGACCTTAGTTCGAGCAGATACTCACGCCGCCACCGTCTCCAGAAATTGTCCACCACCGCAGTGCGGTATTTCCATCTTCGAGCAAGCTGATCTCCAGCTGGTAGCGCTTCCGTTGGTAGTCGATGTGGCGGAAGGCTTCGTTAGTTTCCTCCCCACTAGGAAGTGAGCTGGGGAAAGCACCTCTGGTTCCTCGGCGTTGGCGTACACGTACGTCAGAGGGCGAGAATTTATGACGGCCTCGACCTCGGCCAGGACAGTCGTTAGTTCCTCAAAATCCAAGCTGCTGCGTCCCAACACCTTGCGCAGAGACACCTTGACGGATCGCACCATTCTTTCCCAAAATCCGCCCCACCATGCAGCCCTCTCGACGATAAATTTCCAACGGATTCTGTGATTCGAGAAGTATGCCTGCACTTCTTCAGACCGGATTGCACGGAAGATTAGTTCAAGGTCCTTCGACGTTCGTTTGAATGTTAAAGCGTTGTCAGAATATACTGTCGTGCTGATCCCGCGTCGTGCGACAAAGCGCTTGAAAGCCAACAAAAATGTGGCGGAGGAGAGGTCACTCACCAGCTCCAGGTGGACCGCCCGTGTAACAGCGCACGTGAATAAAGCGATGTAACACTTGCTGCTTCCTTTCCCTTGACGGCAGATCAAAGGTCCTGCGAAGTCTACCCCCGTGATGCTGAAAGGGTCGCTTCTTGTGACTCGGTCCGCCGGTAAGGGAGCCATTGGCTCTGATGCGGGCAGGCAACTTTGTTTTCGGCAGGCGAAACACTTGTGAATTACTTTCTTTACGGCTTGTCGTCCTCTGATGATCCAGTAGGATTCCCGTAGCCGTCCTAACGTATCTCGAACCCCAGCATGGAGCAGCCGACGGTGTTCCCCAGCGATGAGAAGGGTGGTGAAAGGGTGATCGGCGGTAAGGACGATTGGGTGCTTCACATTCTCGCTGTTGTCACTGTGCTGCAATCGTCCACCCACTCGAACCAATCCGTCGCTGTCCAGGAATGGGTTCAAATTCCTGAGAGTCGATTTTCTGTCAACTTGTTTGTCTTCACGCAAGCTCGTGATTTCTGGTACAAAAGTCTCCCTTTGTGCAATGGTAAGCCAATACGTTTCGGCTTCTATCAGTTCTTCGCTTGAGAGAGGTCCGCTTCGTTTGTCTGCTGTCTTGGCACAATTCTTCACGAAACGTTTGATCCAGGCAGTCACGCGGATCACCTTGGTTGACGAGTTGTACCTTTCCAAGTCGAAAACTGGAAACAGAGCTGGTGCATTTACTTGCAGCACCATTGCCTTCTTTTCTTCCGCTTTGTTGTCCGCAACCTGGTGAGCATTTTCCACTTGACCTGGCCAGCCTTCTTCATTGCCTGGCAGTGAAACTTGGTACCGTTCGTTCTCGAACTTTACGGATTTCTTGAATTCGCTGAGCAACTCCGTCTCTGAAGTCTTCGTCACGTTGTCAGCTATTCCGATGTGTTCAAGTTCCCAGAATGATCTGAGCTGAGCCGAAATTTCCGCGTCGTTTGTTTCGGACACAGTCACCCTCATCACTCCAGTTGTTGGTGAGTAGATTGTCGCAGAAGTAGAGGTAACGGGACCCTGAAGTGTCCACCCGAGGATGGTGTCAACTGCCATCAGCTTCCCATCCAAGCGCTTGACACCGCCGTTCACAATGTCCCAGAAGTGATCGGCTCCGATGAGAAGGCTGATTCCCTCCTCGCATGGATTGCCCGAGAGCTCCACATCCGCAAGGTTCATTCCGTCAGGCAGGCCCCGCAGTTCCTCGGAGGGGTTGTTCATGACATCTGAGCAGATGTGAGGAACCTCGAGGGCTTCTATTTTTACGCATCTTCTGTCGTATTGGCTGCGGAGCCACAGTTCCACTCGCTTGCATTTAGTTTTCGTTGCTGCGTCTCCAAACGTGAAAATGGTCAAGTCCTCCTCACCCAGTTCCTTCAGGTGAAGCCTCTTGGAGACGGTTTGGCGAATAAAAGTCCGCTGGCTTCCGCCGTCGATGAGAAGCCTAATCCGGCAACGCTCTCTTTCACCTTCTGCCCAGGCTTGAGCTGTCTGCAGAAGTACACGTTTTCCACTGTTCCTTTCTTTGTTTGTGATCTTGAGCGTTGACTGGAGTGTCGTTCCTCCCGAAGTGGATGTTTCACCGGTGTCCGCCATTTCTTTCGCCGTAGTCTTATGCTGAGGTTTGAAGTTCGGGTCGCACATGGCACTTGCGTGTCTCCCTGCACACTGCGCACACTTCAGCCACTTTGCACTTCTGCAATCCTTTGCTCGATGGTTTCTCTTGGTGCAACGATAACATCGGTTTTCAGCCTTCAGTATACGCTTGCGTTCATCGTTGGTCATTGAGGATGTGCAGTCCGCAGTCAGATGAGCACCTGATTTGCAGAACACGCAGTTCTTTTCATCCAGGCCCGCTGCCGTTGTTAGTACAGATGCAGAAGGAGGATAACGACTCTGCCGATCTTTGCTTGCACGAAAGCTTCTTTGATCCTCGGTTCGTGGCACGGAATGTCCTGACCCATATAAACTTCTTTCTCGGCTTTCTATCTCGATTTTCAGGAAGTCCAGAAAGTCTCTCAGCTCGTTGTGCTTTGTCGCTGTTCGTGAGGCGGACCTCCGGTTGTACTCCAGGCTCAGATCGGCCGGCACGACCTTTCGAAGAACGGTAAGGAGCATCGTTCCATAGGTATCCGATTGAACCCCCAGGGCGTCAAGACTTCGAACTCCCGTCTCCGCTTCATCGTATAACGCTCTGAGTGCATTGACGTTCCTGGGTCGCTAAACTCGTCAAACACAAAGTTGGGCACGAAGTTCGCAGAGCGTGCTGATTGGACACTCGCGACGTTGGCGTCACGCGGGACGAGATGTCAATCATCCAAGCTCTCTCGGTGCTCGAATTCCAGCGAGAAGGTTAGGCACAAAGTTGTAGCGAGCTTCATCGGAGCGCGCGCGAGCAACACCGTGGGGTCAGCCGATTGAACGGGCTGCACTGATGACGCCGCGCCTGCGTGTCCCTACATCCCTACGCCGCGATAGAATCAATGAAACGTAGATTGTACCTAGGCGGGCTGTGAATACTCTGAACTTTGTCGTCGCAAGATTGTCGTTTGTGGAAGTTATTGGTGACGACAAAGTGACGTTTCACAACTTTGGGAAGGAGTTATTTGAGGCCAAAATCTTCGCTTCGGAATCGAGGCGAAGATTAAACTTTGTGATATTGTGGAGTCGTGCGCGGTGTATGCGGTCTTAGAGCTCATCTTCCGCCACTGTTAACAACGCCACCGGGGTCACCCACAAGCGTTATGTATAGAGACGTCGGTAATGTCTGAGAGATGAGGGGGCGAGGGGGGATGGCGAGGAAAAGCCGTGGAACGGGGAAAAAAAAAGTATAACCAACACAAACACACACTCAAATAGGGGTAAGGAACGGCCATAGAAATTGTTCGGGAGAGAGAGAGAGAGAGGATGGGGTGATAGTAGTGAAAAAGGGGGATATCCCTTCCCCCGAATTCTTAGAGCGCAACTCTTATGCTCCCGTTTCGAGCTTGAGCGGCGTCGCCGTCGGCGTAACCGCGCGCGCGTTGCATTATGGGACGTTTTTTCACTAAATTTAGCGGGGAAATTGACGTCACGTAATTTTAACATCAATTAGGTTTCCCGGCTAAATGAGAGGCAAACAAAATAGGAAGAGGGGGGGGGTGGAGGGGCATACCCTCCCTTCCGTACCCTCCCCTCCTCCTCCTCAAGAGCTGCGCTTTAATTCGACATTACAGAGAACTGCAAACGTCTGTCATTTTTTTTTAAATTATAACTCTCTGAAATGCTATAGTCCGGGGCTGAGGCGATATCCCCCCCCCCCCTCTTTACACCCTTATGCCCTTTGCGCTCCCTTTTTCGACGCCACTTGGGGGGGGGGGGGGGGGAATCGCCCCCTCCCCGTTCTTCTGTTTCGACGACCCTGCTTAGAGGCGTTCCAACAGAGCGATGACGAGGAACAGCACAGCGTGCAATTTTCGAAATTATGGTTCTAGAGATTCTGGAATTAAAACGGGGCGCGTTCCATGAACTTACGAGCGGCCATGGCAGACTTTCAATCGAGAGGCTCGTGCCAGTGCTTGTTGTGTGCAGGCGCGTTCAGTGACGTCCTCTTATAGTTCATAACTTTGACGTCAGGGTCAGGATTATCAGTTGTGAACGACAAATTTGATGGTGCGTGTTCGAGTCGACGGTGAAAACTTTGGTTGTGTACGAAGAAAGCTTGGTGTTCTCGCGTTCTCGAAACATCACCGTCAATATTGACAAACTGACATTACTCTTATTTCAGTTGATGAATGCAGAATTAATCCCAGTTTGGCTAATCTTTGAAAGTCTATCATAAAATTATTTTATCTCCCGCTGATGGGGGACAACTGCCCGGAAGCCAAATGCGTCCAAAGGTGGACAATGCTACTCGGCTGGTTGTTACCTAGCCACGTCGGGCTACACTCTGATCAAATTCAACAGGCCGAGATGAATAAAAGGGACGACAGGGACGTTTTCTTAGTAAATTCTGCTTTATCGGCGAAGATAAGAACGATGTCAGATTATCAACTTTGACGGTGTCGATTTTAGAATGCAAGTACCCAAGCCTCCGCTGTGCTTTTTAGAGACCATCAAGGTCGCAGCTGATAATTTCATCATGATATTATACGTGTACGAACCACGTTCATCTCCGCGTGCTTTCTCGTGCTGCTCTAGCTCGGCGCCTAGGGAGTAGTAGGGATTTTTTGCCCTTACAATGAAAAACGTCACGAAGATATACGGATCTGCGGGTTTGTGAAAAAAGAAAACTTCGCAGCAATCTTTCAGCTCCTCCCCCGCTATGTCATAACACAAAGAAAGTTGTGTCTGACGAGTTTAGCGACCCTGGAGTCATGGACTGGTTTAATCTCTAGCAGTCGTGACAGATGGCTTTCGATGATCAGCTCTGTTTACCAAATCTTTCCTTCAGGAGCTTTGTAGTTTTCGGCAGTTACGGCGAGTCCCTCAATTGCCGCAGCAGCTTTTCCGGTCAGGTAGCTTTTGAGGTACTTGAACTTGTCGATTTCCGAGAGAGTTTCGTTCTGGTGAGATGAGTACGGTCAAATTGGCTCCAAAATCCTTGCCATGCTCGTATGTCCCCTGGAATTTCGTTATCTCAAGTTTCGAAGAGCATCACTCTCGTAGTAATCCGTCCTTGATTTGCGATAGTTTTGACGGCCATGTTCTGCATCAAAGCATGTCCTGGCAGCGGCTGGTTCACGTTCTGTCAGCTTGTTTCGCAATCGCGTCTTCGTTACGCTGATTCTTTCATGGTAAGCTTCCGCGCCTGTCGTCTCCTCTTTTATCGATTCGCGGTCACTACTGCGCCCTCTCGCGGTCAGTTACTTTAACGTTGATTCTTTGGACACCAGAAGTTCAAACTTTTCTTGAAGCTCACCCGCATGCGTGTCTTCCGTGGCCAGCAGAACGTCGGCTTTGTTCAGCAGTTTCGTTGTTGACGTTCGGACCACTGCCCTTCTGCGTCTCAGTCGGTCGGTTGTAGCTGAGTTGCCATTTTCTTCGTTCGGGGCTTCGTTGGCGGTTAGTCCCGGGTTTTCGGCACCAGAAGGTTTGTTGTTTAACGACAACCGCAAGGTTGAACCCAATACGAACTTTTATTAGTCTAAATCTGCACGCAAGCTTCGTTAAACTGAGAAGAGTTATTTTGCGTGGCGTCTTTCGTGGCGTTTCTTTTCGATATGTCTCTGAGACCCCCGTCGTCCCGCGATCATTTTCCTTCTCCTCCTCACGCCGACGTTTCAGATTCCGCTTCTTTCTCGGTTCTCTTTTCACACGCCCAGGTGGTTGATGGCAGTGGCAGACATCTCGTCTTGCTCAAGTTCGCCCGAGCAGGTGTAAACATCACGCGAGGCCACGGGCAAAGCTCAGTCCGTCAGGAGCCAGTCGAGGTTACTCGAGCATCCACGTGCTTTCCTCGTGCTCGTCTCTCTTTCTTCTTTGTATGTACTGATTTTCGTCGTCCCTGTTTTCCTTTTTTACGCTGCGCCGTACCACGTGAGATTTATCGCCATCTCGTTGTCGGTTCTTCTTTTCCTGCCGCTCCCGAGCTCCGGAGTCAGAGTTCAACTTACAACACCCTTCAAACCGTCAAAAACACACACACACACACACACACACACACACACACACACACACACACACACACACACACACACACACACACACACACACACACACACACACACACACACACACACACACACACACACACACACACACACACACACACACACACACACACACACACACACACACACACACACACACACACACACACACACACACACACACACACACACACACACACACACACACACACACACACACCACACACACACACACACACACACACACACACACACACACACACACACACACACACACACACACACACACACACACACACACACACACACACACACACACACACACACACACACACAC
>JAZHYW010060844.1:0-25000 GCA_037355805.1 Ixodes ricinus | reverse complement strand
GCATTAATCTAGCTTTCATGGTTTTTAAAAAAAATTCTGTTAAGATTAAAAAAAAAACACCCGAATATATATATATATATATATATATATATATATATATATATATATATATATATATATATATATATATAGGGTGTCTTTTTTAACCATACAGATTTGTTTAAGAAAAGCCGTGAAAGCTACACTTCTGCGGTTTGTGCAGCTGAGTTATACGGCCAGGGGACATAGTATTGGGAGATAGTCGCAACTATCAGTCGGCTAATTAAGTAAACTTTGTTAAATAATTATTAATTAAAAAAGCAGGACCGCGGGCGCAAAGATGCGCTCCGATAAGAAACCGAACTTCTAGAAACGCGTTCAAACTGAGCGTTTTTACACAACGGCGTAAAATGCTGCCCCGGCGTTATCTTCTTCTAAAACGAGTTGATTTAGTGATTTTCGATGATGCTCAGCAAGTTTTTGATTGGAACTATATGTCTATTTGCACTAATTAAAACTTAATTAACAAATTTTACTTATTTAACCATATAAGAGTTGCGACTATCTCCCTATGCTATGTCCTGCCTCTTGGCTGTATAACTCACCTGCGCAAACCGCATTAATGTAACTTTCACGACTTTAAAAAATCGTAAGGTAAAATAAAATACTTGTATATAGTGTATAGACACTTTGTATATACACATATATATATATATATATATATATATATATATATATATATATATATATATATATATATATATATATATATATATATATATATATATATATATATATATATATATATATATATATATATATATATATATATATATATATATATATATATATATATATATATATATATATATATATATATATATATATATATATATATATATATATATATATATAAACGCAGGAGTAAGGAGTGTTTGTATTTGTACATATAGATATGCGCTCTACATTTCGCACTACAAAAATTTGTAAGTCTTCAATTTTCCTGCTTTTGTGATTGTTAAAAATATTTCATTTAGGCGTTCCTTAACACGCGTCTGGCGAATTATAATTCACGGATGTAAATTTCGAAGCTGATGGCCCTTTTCATAAAACTCGATACTGTGCACGAAAAATACAAAATTATTAAAAAATATCCTCTTTCGCGTTAATTTTCATCCCTGCCAAATAGCAAAATAGGAATAAAAATTGACAGTTCCCTCTGTCCGTCTTTTCTTTTGTCAAAATGTGAATATTTTAATGTTAAATAAAACTCGAGGCGTTAATGCCAGCACTATATTAAAGATATATAACTCCATAAGAAGAATTAGTGACGATTTGAGAAATCGTTTTATGAATTGACAGATTATTTCTTCAGACTTAGGATTATGGACATGTTTAAGAACCATTTTTTGATAAGTTATTCAGGCGTTAAAGGGACGTCAAGGGATATTTACGGCGAACTTTCGGAAAGTGGGTCAGAAGTATAATGTGGATACATATTTATACTTAATAAAAATAAACCTTTCAGCTGCATGCCTGTTCGTCTAGCTTAAATAACAATTAAGCTCGAGTAGCGAGGGACATTCGCAGATAATTACGGCTAGGAGAGATTTATGAAGCACGGATTAAAGGGGTCATATTTCACGAGCCGGGAGTTCAGAAAGCTTCCAGTTTTAAAACTTGGTTCTGGTGGGAAAACATAATGCAGCCTTCTTACGCCTCAGGTGGAGGTCGGGTTCCCAACAATGGGCCGAAGAACTATACTCCACACAAAGGTGGTGGTGCTAAAACCCGCGAAACAATTGGCGAGCCTTTAGTGGAAAGTCCACGCTCTTTCGAGAGAAAAGGATGAAAGACGTGCGAAGGAATAAACACACGCACCAACACACGCCCAAAAACGAAAAGCTGAGAAACAAGGTAATGTATAGTTCAATATAAAAATCAAAATTTAAATTAAAAGTTCACAGATAAAAAAAATGCAAACTAAATATTAGGGCTCTCTGGACGACGCAAAGCAAAACATAAATAAATATAAATCGTCATTTCCCTAAGAGTTATGCGGTAATGTTTCTAATTCGGTGTTAAAGGTTCAAATGGTTTACAATACAGTTACAGATGTCATAAGAAACGCTGGGTGTGCCGAGTCTCGGACATTCAATTACGGCTCCGCGACCAATGAGATGGCTGCGTTATACTTCGTTTCAGCTTGGGTCCAGACGCTGCCGATGCTATGAGCGCGAGCGTGTGGCCCTGAACGGTGCTTGCATTGCACGAGCGCGCGTGCTTGGCAGGGACGCTGAAAGCCGGAGCTCGCGCTTGTAGCATCGCCTGCGTCTGGACCCAAGCTGAAACGAAGCATAGCCGACAAGAACGCCACAGGACGAATCACGGAGCCAGAAGAGTAAGCTTAAATATCCTCATCTTATTTTTCTTAAGAGTTTCGGTGACTGCAGTCACCGGCAACTTCAGAGAATAAACATATGTCCTTTGTGAGTTACTCTATGCGTGTAAGAGCGAAAGGTACTGGTGTCGTCAGCATAGAACGCAAGGTACACATTCTTACTACTTCTGTGAGGATCAATAATTTATCTGTTAAAATGTAAGAGACCCATGTGCTGCCTCGAAAACCACAATGCTTGATGGGCATCAGAGATAACATATTACCGTCAATGCTTAAACACTGAAGCAGTCACTGGAGGTTTCCGAATAGTTGTTTGAACCGAATAGCGCTGTGTCATTCATAGCCTTCACAGTGCTATACTCTTAAAAAAGTCTGTGCGTCTGTTTTCACATACAATACTCCGGAGGCCAATCACCGCAACTTACGGAGGCAGCTCGGCGAATGACGATGCCGAAACATATGTTTAGACCAAAAAACGCAGTCTGAGTTGTGTCATTAAACAACGCAAGCGTGACGTTTTGCATTGCTTAATGTCACAACTCACACTTCGTTTTTTGGTCTAAATATATGTTTCGGCATCGTCATTCGCTGAGCTGCCTCCGTAAGTTCGGTGATCGGCTCTCAAGTATTGTGCGTGAAAATAGACGCACAAACATTTTTAAGAGTGCAGGATGATCCGCGACACAACAGCTCCTTTTGCCGCTGTTGAAGCTATAGGTGAGGCTGCGCTATTCGATTCTAAGTAGTATTCGCCCGCCCCTACACGTCACGCCAGGTGCTCGTGTCGGCACTTGAATAAAGTACCTTTTGTTTATTCTTTGGGCACATTCTCTGTTTGATTTCAAGTCTTAACGTAGCCGACGCTACTACTGGACGGAGCCAATCAAGCCGCATTCCAAAAGTGCATTGTCAGGGAGCTCGCTGTCCTTGTGGGTTTCGATATCATCGGATAAACTAATGAAGCATCATACATGCACCGCGTAAACGTTTTTTTTTTGCTCGATTAAAGGAGAACGAGCGCCGTGTCGATGCACTTACGGCGGTGCTTGACAGGCCCTATCGGATTGCAGGGTCGGCGATGTTCGGACTTGAAACGGTCTTGTCTATCGAATCAGCTTGAATACACATACAACCTCTAGTACACTAACACTTCGAGTACACTTTCAACAGTTCGCAGAAATCGGTTTCTCAACGTAAACACGAACTCATCTCTGTTACGTCACGGCGCGGTGGTGGCGCGTCGGACGCACTTCCGGTCCGGGGCTGTGGGCGGAAGTGCCCATGTGAGGCGTGTATTCGCGCGATATTTTGAAAGGAATCAGACAAAAACCTGCCTTTTCGTCAAAATGCCGCGACTGGGGCTGTACCAAAAAGGTTTGAAGGTCAGTTTTCATGTGCTCGATTCGTCCGAGAACGTGGATATGTGCCGTGAAAAGGGAAAACCAGACGCCGTCGGACCACGATTGCTTGGACGGGAAGCCCTTCGGGTTGAATTCACGGATACTTGTGGTCATCAGATTTATTTGTTTTGTTCTAACATGAACGCCGGAAAACCGTGAAGTTGTACGGACCACCTGCGGACTACGTTCAGTGCGTCTTCAAGTTCAAACGGCCGCCTGATTGTTCGAACTGTCGTCTGCTCTTTCAAAAGTTTCTGTTTGTCGTCTGCTCTTTTAGAGGACACCAGCCCGTAGACTAAACGTGGGCCCGGTACTTGCGATTAGAACTAAGTACAGGCCTCAAAAGACTCAAGTTTGAAGGTTGGTAAGTAGGCTCGACGTAAATAGTAGATACAAGGAGATGTTGATCATTGTTACCAGTGGCCATCACCGACTTGTTATGCCTGATTCACTTGGTCCGATCCTGCTTGCGATTTTCAGTATCGACGTCGACCTCCTCAGCTACGGTTCACGCTTTTGCAGCCCGAGCGACGTCGCTACTGAAAATTGCGAGCGAAATCTCATCATGTGAATCAGGCTTTAACGTACATTCTGCGGCGTCCACGCGGAATGAATCGCCGCATGTCAGATTATTCACGCGAAGTTTTGCGGTGTAACGAGCCTCGTTAATTTCGCTGACGCCACTCAAGTAGTCAGACATCGTTAGGAGGACGTAGAATCAACAATTTCGACGCGAAAAAAAGCGCGGGGACTGACACCGGCGCCGACAACATCGCATTTCAATGGTTTGTTTATGGGCGACGGCGGCCTTCTTGCCCACACCCCCATCGCGCATGCCCGGCGCCGGTAGCGTCCGCTAGGGGCGCTCGGGCGCTCCGGTTTGTTTGTAAACATGAGTTGGTGTATAGTGCTCGGCTTTACTTCCGAGGTTGCGGCTAGGTGGTGCATGCATGAAGGTAAAATATTAACGGATGAACTTACCTCGTTCAAGAAAGAAGGAGAACCCCTTTCGGGTAATCTACGGCGCCATTTCCCGGACGACGCAGACGGTGTTCGTTGACTTGAACACGCTGCTGAGAGATGGCGTATGCATCGAAAACGTTTCTCTAGATCGTCTGCTATCCAAACCCGAATCGGCATTACCCGCGGGTCTCTTCCATGTATACGCCATTTCTCGACAGCGCCTCCAAGTCGACGAGCATCGTCTCCGTCGCCCCGAAAATGGCGCTGTAGATTGCCCGAAACAGGACCTTCTTTTTGTTTTCCCTTGAGCGAGCCAGTTTATTCGTTTATATTTAACTCTATGTGTGCACCACCTAGCCGCACCCCTGTAGTAAATCTCAGCTCCATACGTTAAGAAAGCGAGTTTGGCGGACCGCCCAAAGTCGTAAAGATGCGTTAGTGTACATGCGTAGAGCAGGTGTCTTAAACACGCGGCCGCGGGCCGCGCCTCTCTGGGACTATGATCGCAAGTGTCCCGTGGCTCTGAGCACCCATTCCTATCCTGTGAGTGCTGCATGGGCCACCAAAAATGACCTCTTGTTCATTCATTTTCACTGGGAACGAAGCTGTGCTCTTATGACACTTTACACATATTTGGCACTAATCAATTGTTTATCAAATTGAGGATTGCTTAGCTTAGGGATTGCCCGTTAAGACAGAAGTATTTTCATGTAATTCTGCTATAAAAATTGCCAGAAAACAAAAAATAAAGTACGAACATTTTTTTATTTTGACACATATTGAATTTGGATACTTTCCGTGTGAATTAAGCGGCATGGTAACCATTCTGTGCATGCTTTCTAGCTGCATTGAAACATTTCAGCGCGTTGGCTGGATGGTGGTATTTTAAATCCTGTAATCCCACTAAGTACAGCCGAAGTAATTGTATGAATAAATCAAAGCTAAAAAGGACACTGCTTAAACGGCAATTTTACAAAGAGCAAATTGCACGAGATCCCTTCTTTAGGACATCTTTTGGTGTCGCTTTGCTACTTTGGAACGTGGACCATCATCGCTGCTTTTCATTTTGTCCTAATATATATTACGCCCTCTCCTCCTCTCCCCCCCCCCCCTCTGCCCTATGTTGGCACTCCACATTTCCTGGGTCGGTCATCTAGCCCCTACACTCAAATCAGCTTGAGTCTTGAGACCCTTGCTGTGGAGAAGGGCAAGGAAGCTAAGAAAAAGAGCGACAACTAGATTCTAAGAAATGCCTACGTGTCTACTTACCCGCAAAGCACTCAAAGAGCCAATCATTACGGTCTACGAAAAATGATCTGGCGGAACATCTGTTTAGACCTTAAAATTAAGTCTGCGCTGTTGCATTACGCAATGCAAGCATAACGCTTTGCATTGCGTAATCCCACAGCGCAGACTTTATTTCTTGGTCTAAACGGATGTTCCGCCTCATCATTCGCTGAGCTGATTTCCCAGATCGCAATGATTGGCTCTTTGAGGGTTTGCGGGTAAGTAGACGCCCAGCCATTTCTTAGAATGATAGCAACTAAAATAGTTGTGTGGGGCAAGTGAACAGACCAATTTCAACACTCTGGCGTGTTTTCATGGATATCACTGCTCTTGGTTTACTTGGGGTGAGTGAAGGTGAGAAGGGGAGGGAGGGCGGGTTTCAGGATTAGGTAAGTAGGCATGAATGATTCACGTGCTAGCCTTTAGCCGGCAACCCGAATCGCATACCCGATAGGTACGCGAAAATCAGGGAACCGGCTAAAAGCAAGAGCGTGAACAAGTGAGGTGTATTTACCTAGACCTTAAGCCCCCGCCCTCGCCTCTTTTTCTCTCTTCCGCCGTCAGCCAGGCGAAGTGATGTCCATGAAAACGTGTCAGTGAGGAGTACCAAAGTGGTCGTGTTACGTTACTCCACAAGCTTTTCCAAAGAGACGCCCGCCCCGCCTGCCCCAAGTGTCCTTGGGGGTCACGGTGAAGTTAACTGCGCGCTTCACCTTTTCATATCATTCAGTTTTTTTTTTTAATTTTGACATTTATTGAACGTGCTTTGTCGGGTTGAGTTCTAAAGAAGATGTCAGGCAGGCACGTATCCAGGGGGAGGCCCATGGGGCCCTGCCCCCATGGGGCCCGCCCCCCCAAAAAAAAATCTTCCAATTTGATGTGACCTTCTCTCCCCCTCCCCCTCATACAGAATTTTGCCATGGGCGGGCCCCCCTCCCCCCCCCCCGAAACAAAATCCTGGCTACGTGCCTGATGTCAGGTCTAGGTGCAATGAGGACTGTATGGACGTACTACTGAAAACAGGATCACATAACACTAGGAGCTTTAATGTTTCCAACATTGTATTAATTTTTCGACAAAATGATTTATACCTGCTCATTTCGAACAAGGAAGGGGATTTGTCGCGTGATCCAAAGATGCGTACCATTAAAAAGCTCACAAAGGCTATTGATAAGAATTCAAAAAATCTTCCAATTTGATGTGACCTTCTCTCCCCCTCCCCTCATACAGAATTTTGCCATGGGCGGGCCCCCCTTCCCCCCCCCCGAAACAAAATCCTGGCTACGTGCCTGATGTCAGGTCTAGGTGCAATGAGGACTGTATGGACGTACTACTGAAAACAGGATCACATAACACTAGGAGCTTTAATGTTTCCAACATTGTTAATTTTTTCGACAAAATGATTTGATACCTGCTCATTTCGAACAAGGAAGGGGGATTTGTCGCGTGATCCAAAGATGCGTACCATTAAAAAGCTCACAAGGCTATTGATAAGAATTCAATCTGCTTGATGGGATATAAGGCCAAAACGGTGAAGGCGAAGGCTCTCCAGTTAGGCCATAGGATGGACTAAGATCAGTTGAGGAAGCAGATCAGAGCTGCCAAAAATGATCAATTGCAAACGTTTTTCACTTCAAAACCGCACAAGGAGGGTTGCCCTTTTCGCGTAATAGTTACTGAGAAAGGATCGTAGACAGGAATCTATGTCTCGGTTTTTTTACGTAACCTGATCATCCTTAAATTGAATGACCCTTTTCAATTACCAATTCAGAGGCAGTAATTCAATATCTAACACATGATGGAATGACAGTAAAATTCGGGCTTTCTCTAGACGTGAAGGACCTATTCTAGACTGTACCACATCAAGGGTAATGGTAAAGTGGCCTTCCATAACCAATGTGGTTTACCAGTAGAGTCCTTCCTGGAACTCCTGAAATTTCACCTGACATCCACCGTCGTCATGTTCAACAAGCATTCCTATATAGAAAAGCAAGGAATATGCATAGGATCCTGTACTGCCCCAGTACAATGTGACATTTTCTTTCCCAGTGTGACCGCGACATATCCCAGAAACTTCCCAGCAACCTGGTGTCACGTGTCTTTAGATATGTGGATGAGTACCTCGTACTCCGGCATGAAAGACCTGTCAACTTCAGTCAGCGACAGTCAACACCGTCCGGTATAATTTCTGTAAACTTACCAAGGGACTGAAATTCACATTTAAACTACCAACCGACAGTCAGCTTCAGTCCCTGCACCTCCAACTTCTTTTTGGAGATAACCATACTTTGTGGACATACTCACCACGGTCTAAGAAACGACTTCTTCAGTTTGATTTGGTTCATTCAAAAATCAAAAAACCGAGAACTTGTGAAAAGCTGCCTCAAAGCCGCCTTGCGAAAATCCTGCAGCCAAGAGGAGCTTTGAATCAGAAGTTCTACGACTAGAAGAATCAGGATATCCCAATTCCTTGTTGTTTGATGTTAAAGAAAGCTTGGCAACTCCCAATGAAAGAAGAACAAGAAGTGGTGAGAGAAGAACAGGGCCAGCAGTGGTACCTTACATCCAAAAAATAGCTTATCACTGGAAGCGGATAGCTTCAAGATATGACATACAAGTGGTACTCTCAGCCCCGGATAAACTTTAGAGGTTTTGTCCAAAAATCAATAGACCTCAACAAACTCAGTCTATGCACTGTCCAATATACGTGAATTGTGACGTCAACGTGGATTACGAAATTCCGTGCTCCTGTGGGAGGCATGGTTCACACTTGCGAATCGGCGGGCGAATCTGCAAGAATTCGGCCGCCGGGCGTAGCGTCCACTGTGCATTGCCACGGCCGATTCCGCTTCGGCGGCCGCGGATCAGCTGTAAGTGTGAACCAGGCCGGAGAGTGTATGTCGAACAAACAGGCCCCTGTGCCAATGTGCAACTACGAGAACATGCCTTAGCTCTTCAATCAACACCATCAGGGCATCTCGCCATCCATGTCCGAGACTGTGCCTGCACTCCTGTGTTCAATCACACTAGAGTCCTCAAGCGCAATCACAGAGAAAAGGCAAGAGTGATATAAGAGGCTAAAACAATCATGCCACAGGGACCAAGTGGATAAGTGTGCCCTCTGTCGTACTGTCTCAAAAAGAGCAGAAATATCTAGACTTTTCTTAAATCTAGGGGGTCGCTGGAAATATTTTTCAATCATCTTTATCTTCTTTTTGGAGGGGTAATTTAAGTCGATCATCAGTGTAGATAGCAATGTCGTCTGTTTTCTGAGTTTCATCGCAAGTGTCACTTTTACCCCTTTCATGATACATACAGTAAATATCTAGTTATAAGTGGCGTTGTTTCCTATCTCTGTCTCCTTCATGTTTTGTCTTAGTGCTACAATTTAAATAAACTGTATTTGTATATGTACTTTACATGCAATAACTATTATTATTATTATTATTATTATTATTATTATTATTATTATTATTATTATTATTATTATTATTATTGTTATTTTTACTGATAAAATTACGTTTATAAATGCTACAGTAAGGCGGGAATTTCTGACGAAGGGGAAATCTCCCTCGATGGCTTTTTTGGGGTCGATATTACGGTATCGGATATCCTGTTGGCCATAAAGCAGCTCAGTAATTCAGTGTCGGTGGGTCCTGACAATAATCCTGGTCCCATTGTAGAGGGCCTACCCGGAGCTGTTCGCACCTTCCCTGGCAACTCTCTTTAATACGTCAGTGAGGTCTGGTGTGTTTCAAGTGTTATGGAAAACATCTAACGTTGTACCTGTTTATAAATCTGGGAAAAAGTCGGAGGCCTCGAACTACCTTCCAGTGCTTTTACTTTGTGTGTTTTCGAAGGTTTTTCAAGCTGTGGTGCACGGAGGCTTGCTCATCCTCGTACTCCGCCGAGAGGTGAGAATGGCTTCATTGTTCAGGCAAAAGATGGCGTCGAACGACAAGTTCTAAGGCGTGTGCAAAAAACATGTATGAAGCTTGAAGTCACCGCATTCTTACACCAACAGCGTCAAACTTGACAGTGTCATATTGCTCTTGTGATGTACTCACTCGACTGTAGGTGTTCTCAAGGTAGAGGAATATATACGTCACCGTGTTTCGAGGTTACGTGGCTCGCGTCACCTACTCTTGGTAATCCCCGTACTCTGCAGGGAGCCGAGGACAAACTGTTCATTCCCTGAGATTGTCACATCGCTCCAGCGAGACAGAAAGATGGCGTTGAACGATGCGTTCGATTAGTTTGTTGATGTTTGCTGAAAAGCATGGTGGATGCATTCACGACAAACAGCGTCAAATTTGACAGTCCGACGGACTCCTATTTACGTTGATGAAATAAAATTAATCCCAATACCAGACTGCCAACCTTGTCGCGGTTGGTGCGAGAAGACGATGACTTCAAACCTTCAACATTCTTTTTACACACAATATCGAATTTTCGTTCGACGCCATATAATATTCTCGCCGGAAAGGTGGGACAATTCACAGCTCTCGGCGACGTGGTGTAGTACGGGGGATTGTAAGCATTGATGTCTTGGCGCACGTAACTTCAAAACGCGATAACGTCCGCTTATTTCTGTTTAGCAAAACTTTGAGCAAATACACCGTAATTTTTTGTTCGATGTTTAGGCAGTGGAAAGTTAAACTGCCCTAAGGGGAAGGCGCCAGGTGTCTTAGACGTGGGTGAGAATTTTCGCGCGCCGGAACGATGCTTTTACAGATCGAAACGGGCGGCGGCGTATTTAGATGCGATCATTCATGAGCTCTGCAGCACACGTTTTCCCTCCGCGTCATTATCCTGGTGTATTTAGGGTTGAAGCCAACTGTGCTAATAATCATGCGCTTGCCTCGTTCAGCAGTTGGAAAAACAATGACCGGGCCAGAGCTAAGCAGGCGCTATCTCTTACGGCCTTTGCACAGGGAGTAGTTTTCCCTGAAGCGGCAGCTCGAAGAGGTCACTGTAACCCTTCCGCTCCTACATTGCTTTATTTTCTTCTGATAAGCACCTCCTCCTCACCGTGTTGTCCTCTTTGCTCCGGGGGTGAGGTGGATAAGTTTCTAGAGTAATCAGACCCACCGCAGGTCATGAGGCCGTCTGCCTGCAGGGACTTGTGCGGAACACCTCTTTCACTTCGTCTCCTGAAGAAACCAGTTTGTATTGACGAGCATTTAATTATCGTAAGCAGAAACTTATTTTGATCGGCTCACTACAGTTCTTTCAAACAAGGTGTTATGGCACACATTTTCAATCGCAGTGGTTGCGGAACTGTTGTTCAGGATGGCTCAGGCGGTGTCAACCATGGTCATCTGGTCGCACCCCTACGCGCCTAAAGACGCCCATTGCACCTAAGCGAGAGTGATGGCCTCAAAGAAGACCTCTATCTAGCCTGGTAATAGAAGAACATAACACGGTAGCACTGAGCATCTCGCTTTATTTTATTTCGCAACACTGTTTATGGGGACAGTTTGTTCTGCCTACAGATCCCACAAGCTCTATTGTCTGCCAAACTGTCAAAGGGTCTAAATAGTACGTCCAAAGCTTCGTGTTCTAAGTCAAACTTTGAAAAAAATCAACTTTGAAGACTGACAGGAAAGCCAAAGAAGCATGAAGCGCTGTTCCACCTCATGCTGTTTACCTCACTACACTCCGTTAATGGCCTCGAGCGTTACACCGGAAATGAAAGTGATGTTTGTGACTTTCCAATATCTTTTATTTAGGAGACACCAGCTGAACAAACCAAGCATACAAATGTAAGGAAGACGACAGAGACGTATTCAACCGCTGGACTACCAACTGCATTTAATGAAACACTTCATCTTCATCGACAGGTTTGGATCAATCAAACCTTACTTGCTTCACTTCTTTCTTTTTTTTCTTTATTTTTAATCTAGAACATCCTGCTCGTCTGCCTACTTCTAAGCGGTACTTCCGCCTCGCAAGAACGTCCTCTCTTCTCTCGTTTAAAAATAAGAAAAAAAAGGAAGAATTGAAGCAAGCTAGGTTTGATTGATCCTAGCCTGTCGATGAAGATGAAGTGTTTCATTAAATGCAGTTGGTAGTCCAGTGGTTGAATGCGTCTCTCTCGTCCTCCTTACATTTGTATGTTTGGTTTCTTCAGCTGGTGTCTCCTAAATATGTTTAACTAACGTGCTCAACGTGGTTAGTTTTCCAATATCGTCCGGAAATGTTCAGTTTCATACTTATTCATAAATAAATAAATAAATAGGCTTATGCTTATTCGACGGTCTTCCTTTATACGACGAAAAGATGGCGTCTTTTTCAAGTGCTTATTGTGCGACTGCTAATCAGCAAAAACAAACCATCACTTTAAATTAAAAAAATTTTAAGGCTCTCCCCACATCGTGGGCTTCAGCTGATGACACCATGATGCAAAGGGGCTCATGTGCTAACACACGTGAGGGAACTTCTTAAGATTGAACACCAGGTATTTTTCACTGAGCACTTCGCAAAGCAGCGCCTGTGGCTGGAGACACAGTTTGTTATTGGTTGCATTAAGATATATTCATGTGTAGTAATTAGTTTGCTTCATTTGTAGTGACTTCTTCAGGTAGCCAGTTTCGCTCATAAGAAAAATGTCAAGCTCAACAGCTCCTAATCACAATTCTAAATTGTCGTTCGTTTCGAGTTAAAACTAGGACCTTCTTTGATTTTTTTATTGCTCGTTTATTTGTTGGAAACATTTATGCTACCGCAGTGGTGAGACAACATAGCCGTATTATCTTCAGATGCATCACCGCAGCGACTGCAATAACGGCACTTGAAAGTACTTCAAATATTTCCATTAAGACTTCAAATTTGGCAGGTTTTACAGTAACACACTTGACGTGATATCTGTTTTGGCAAAGCCCTAAAATATTACATAAATTACGGACTGCCTTAGATACAACATAGTCTATAATTTAAACTAAAACACATTCGTCCAGCTTATTATCGTTAACGGTTACGAATAAAAATGGATTATTTCTAACTCCCCCACTTTCGTTAGTGTCCATTGGCCCGATAACTACTCCGCCACAATTTTCCACATCATCTTGTTGTTTTTTCTTGTTATTTATAAGGTAACTAATGTCGACCGCGTGCGCTTTCCTTCCATGTCCCTTATCACTCAGCTTCGAAACCTAGCAATCGTTTCGCAAAGGGTATCCTGTCAGTGTTCGCGTAAGCTCGTCATTGTGACCTCCTTCCCTCAAAAGTTGAAGTAAAAAGACAGCGTCGGAACGTCGGGTAAACCCGTCCAAATCATCCCAGCTCCTGGCATTCGCCCACTTAATCTCCCAACTGTTCACACTGTTCATATTTGTTTTCCTTTCCTTTATATATTCACTTTTGTTGGGTCATTTGTGAGTCTGCCAGCATTCGAAGACTGTTTGTTTTAGCACCAAGTCCATGATAAACGAGCGTTCCTTACCCTTGTCAATAACCTTCCCCGTTTCCGGTCAAATTTGACTTAATATCATGTATGTTCCTCGGAGGCCGTGTGACTCAAATGACTACCTGGCTCATGAAAGGAAGTTTTTCTTGTGAACATCAATCAAAGATTGATGTTCACGAAAGGGAAAGAGCAAATCGGCCCGTGGCTGTTTCTTCGCTTCCACCTGATTAGATCTGCACTTATTTAAAAAAAATGTAGTATTCACTTATGCTTTGTTTAACCGCTAACAAGGCATAGAGCGTCTTGAACGTCATGGGACATCTCATATGCCTGCTTGCCGATGGAAAGCTTTTCTTTGTTTTTTGTGTGTGAGGTGCTTTTTAGGCAGTTTTTCGCGCATGGTCTTGCGTTGTATGTTGGTCTTGCGTTGTATGTTGATATGGTCTTGCGTTGTATAGCAGGCCAAAGAGACACCTAACTTGGGCCAAATTTGTCAGTACTGGGGACCTTACTTGGGCCTAATCAAGCTTTGCTGCAGGGCGTTAGTAAGTGCCAAAGTGCATTTATTTGGCTTCTAAATTGGTTCACCACTTTGTTGTGAAAGCGCTGCACATGAGCCATTTTTCCACGTATCGATTGACCATCCACCAGTAATGTACTATGGGGGAAAAATGAAATGCGAACAGAGGAGCGCGTGACTCGTGGTACAGGCTGCGCCGCTTGGAAGTGAGCCTAGACATCGGAGTTGGCCAACGCACCCACACCCGTAGGCCCTAGGGGTGAGGGTGCGGCGCCCTACTCCGATGTGTTTACACCCTCCGCCCGGCGCTCCCCAAGCTTCGGCTGCGTCACGTGATTCCAAGATGGCAGCGCCCATGCGACGGAGGCCGAAAAGGTCTACAGACTACTGTCTCATGTCCCACAAACTGTATGACAGGTTAGGAAGTATGATAACAGATGACGAAGGTACAAAAGCTTAGGGATTGACAACAAAAGAACTAAGATAAAATTTGGCGCATCCGAACCCGAACAACAAGCTCAGGAGCGAGGGGTAAGCCTAAACTAGGTGAAGCTCAAATTCAAGAAGTATATAAAAGTATTAAGAACAATGGGGATTGAATTAGCGTGCCGTCGCGTGTGCATTGTGCATGTGTGTCATCCGTGTTCTAATTACTTGTCTCTATTTTAAAGGTATAATACGTGTGCAAATGGCGAATAAGCACTGGTGTAAATGTGAATGTAGTCAGCACGAGAAGGATGTATCCCAGCGATAATGTTTTTTACCAATTTTGAATTTGACCTTGACTAGTGCCGCCTGGATCTTTAAGGACACAATTTAGTAATAAATAAGGTAAAGGCGCAACATTTAGTCCCAGTGACCTAAATGCAAGGGTGCAAATGTTAGTTCTGGGTGTCCAACTTTGAGGAACTAAGGGGAGGGGCGTACAAGTTGCTCCCCTCTCCGTTTGTCTCCCAGGGGGATAATGGTGGTGTCAGCGCATTTGGTCCCCGGAAGAACTAGATACCGCTCCCCTTTTCTTTTTTTTAAACTGTAGACACATTGTCTGACACTCAGGTTGCGAAACGACCTTATAAAATTTATAATATATATAAACAAAACATTTAGCAGACTCATAAAACGAGCACTGAACTCGCAACAGTTGTGGATATAGAAGCTATAAAATGTTATCCACTTGAGTGAGCTCGCAAAGCTACGAACATTTATCTAGTCTATTAAAAAACTTAGCGACGAAACTGTAGCTTAGATCATAAACTTTGGACCTCGGGCTGGTATCTACGAAAACCAAAACCTATGAGCAGACGGGGTATGGTATGTGTTCTTCCGGCGCCGGAACTTTCTTCGCTTCCACACGAGTGGATAAAACACTGGCCTTCTCTGTGGCGGTGTCCGGGTCGCATTACGGGCCGTTACGTGTCGCACCCACCATCCCCTCAAGGGACCTCCGGTCAGACCATAAGTCGTCCGGTTCCTGGAGCATCTTCTCTCCTGCGGATTACCCGCAGAGCACCGGCAGTTTTCTCCAATCCAATTTGGAGCGTACCTCGTGAAAAGCGAATAAAGATACAATTTTTTTTTAATCTAAACTTCACGAAAGAAGAACGTAAATCCTTCACATCTTATAGATCGCATTTCTTGTCTGGCTTCTTATTATGTGGATTGTAGCTTCTGGCGAACGGATTTCTAAGAGCCGTCAATGAATACTTTGAAGTGGCGAGAAATGCTACTAGTGAAGGTTTATTCGATCGTGGCGTACAGTCTCCCATTTATTTTAGTGTTCAATAATGCTAAATAGCGAGAAGTAACGTATTCATATCGCATTCACTCTCTAAAGTTCTAAAACAATAATACTAGGTAACGAAATTATAAAAACCAACCGCGCAATTGAAATGCTTAAATTAATAAATATTTGTGATAACCAAAATAAATAAAATATAACCTTAATAAATTGTTTTTGTTCTGATGTTCTCACAAAATATTCTATACAGTGTGAAAGCTAAATTTGCAAATGTAATTTTATAAAATGAAAAAAAAATCCGCTTTCGATGTGCTTAAATTCGCTGTCGTCGAAACCTTTCTTTGTTGCGATACAAACCTTCTCGGTGTATTCAAAGTTTAAGGAACTGTCTTTGCTACTTTTTCTGGTCATATAATAATAGTTCCACAAAGAACAAATGCGGTTGTGATCCAACCAGGCTATCCTTCATTTAATTGACAGTAAAGCTCGCATTAAGGTTGGTCCATTCAATTGTAAATCATATAAAAATTCAAAATAACAAAAATATGTATATATATATATATATATATATATATATATATATATATATATATATATATATATATATATATATAGTTATATCACAAAGATTTCTCCTTTGGAATTTCGTCCTATAAAAATGATGTAAAGCTAAACTAAATGACACAAAAATGCACAACAAAGGAAGGTCGTGATCGAATCCATACAAAAATCTACAGTTGTACTCCCAATCCGAACTCAACGAGTGGTAGGAAAAAGAGAGCTTGCCCGATTAAATGACAATGCCGCTGGACTTTTGCTTCAGGAAACGCCGGCCATAAATCCAGAAGTGATGTGGCTTTCACTCATATCAAAACAAGCACAGCAATACACGTCAAAGTCGAAACTTCCAAGTATATGTCTGGGCCAGGCTGTTAGAAACATAAATTGCGCTTTGCGCTCGATATGGTTTCTATTCCCGGACACTGGCGACAATGGTGATTTGAAACCGCAGATATCTTAGTCTCAATTACCTTTAAAGTTGACATTGTTTAGTTTCGATAAAAATATTAGTTATTTAAGTGATAATAAAAACGAAACGCTTACAATGCTTCACAATATTAATCGCGCCATTGAACACGAATTTGCGTTGCATGCGGAATGTCGATCACACTAAAACCTTTTTAACTCTAAAATGTTGTTATTGATGTATTACCAAATTGTTGATCGCGAAAATAAAGGGAGGTTTTAAAGTTGCAGGCGAAGCGCTTACTAAATGTAGACCTATTCTGTTTAGATCTTAAACACCCAGATCTGTGTGAGTGATATTTGGGTCATTTTTGAGTTTAAGGAACTCTACTCTGTTCTACGAGCATACATACCAATTCTAACTCGAACACAGGTTTTGTTTGGCTAGGTTAACCACGCAGGCACTTTTTGCAAGGCTTCAAGGAACACAACACACTATCGACGAGACTTGCGGTAGAAACACTAAAACAGACACGAACGTCTCAAACACAGCTTGTGTTTCAGAGATTCGTTTAGATGTGTTGCTGTCTGTGTCCTGTGCTCAGTGTTGTGAGCATGTTTCTTATGTTCAACGCACATGCTTCTCTCCTCAAACCAATATAGTATTTGAAAGCAAGACTTTCTAAACGACCGCTACTCACTGATAGAAAACAGCTCATTTGCACACACGAGTTCACACTCCAAAAGCCGGGCCACCTGTACTATATTTCTTTCCGCGATAAGACTCGAGTTTAGCGACCCCCAAAAATGTGTTCCCAGTACGCTTTCATGAAAACTTATCAACATAGCAAAAAAATATGCAATGCCGAAAAAAATAATCAGTAGTCTCTTTTACGTAAACTTCCTTATATAAGATTATCGGAACGCGAAACACGAAGGAACAACGTGGGTTCAAACACAAAAACAAAGAGATGCCAATATAAAACCTTGAATCAAAGAGATCAAAGAAATCCTAGACGGATCTGGCAACAAGCTCCGGTTGGCGGCCTTTGTTAAAGTCGGCAGATTTCGCGAGGGAGGACAAAAACAATGGACCACGCGAGGCGCTCGCAAGACAAAGACAGTTCGGAGCCCAAGCAGCCGAGCGTGCCAACGATAAATGAGACGGGGTCCCGGGCACGATGGCCAAATTAAAAACAAAGCCGAAAACAAGGAAAGCGCAGCCAAAAAGAACAATCGACATTTTTTTAAGTAAATAGCAGACGCAGCCGCAGCATATACGATGAAAAAACAATGAAGGCGAGATTAAGTGTAGCTATTTTCATTCGTAAGGGCCACTTACCTGTATTTTCTATAATTGCATGCCTTACACGTCTCTACTTTCAGGCGGCAGGTGGAACATGCTCTTTTGGCTAAGTAAAGGTGGAATAGCGGTATCCAGGTAACTCAAAGTTCATATCTCGATAATTTTTTTTTGGTTCCGTGAGAATTAATAAAGAGCGCCTCTATAATATCTACTATATAAGAAAAATATATTTATTCTGAAAAACAATAGCGCAAGGATTGCCTCATGCCGACCTACGTTACCACATCTGGGCGGCAAGTGAGCACAACAGATAATGTAGTCTTTATCTTATTATTGCTGTTTCTGCAAGCTGAGGAAGTGCATAATAAAATAAAATAAAAGTGTGGGTCACCTACATAGCGTAACACTATAGCGTGAACTAGTGGTCGCTAGTTTTGTTGTTTTTATCTTAAAGCAAGACGACTGTTGCAAAAACTTCTTATGTGGAAGAAAGTTTTCGGCCAGAGCAGTAAACTAAGCGGTCGAGTTCGGAGCTTATTATTACTCTGTTTAAGAAATATGCAAAACAAAATTATGTGTTTGCCCTAGCTGTGCAGCGCAATTGTTTTTCTTTTTTTTAATGGTTAGCGATTTAATTTTATATGTCAAATACGAGACACGTTTTCAGTTACGTTTCGTTTGCTGTGTACTGTTATCACCTGGTTTCTTGCCTGCAGTGCTAAAAATTAGGAATCCCACTTTTACGTAAATAATTTATTGAGAATGAGGCGGAAATGCAATAAAAGATATGGGTGGTGTCGATGTAAACTTGCCGCAGTATGGTCGCTTGAGATTGTGTACTGGCATGCGCACGGAAGCAGAGATTGAATACAAACGGCGACTTTATCGTACTTGACGTAGGAATCAAATGCTAATATGGGCCACATGATAACTACTGAATATGTAAATTCCTTTCTTTTTCTACTAATCCACATATTAAAAATGGGAGGATAAGGTACAGGTTGAATAATTGGGTATTATAGCCGTGCTCATAGAAAGGAGCTGACCATTTTCAACCTAAACACGCATAAGAAAAATACAGCCAGGTAAAATGGTTAGTGTAAAATATACGTATATATGAAGTATGACAATTGCAAATGAAATACACCTCAGAGGTGTTAATAACGTAGCAAATTCACACTTTCAGAATTCTATACGTAGCTTGATATAAGCAGCAGAAGAACAAGGCTCACAAATCACCCGAGAATCGTTCGCGATAAGCAAACACTCCCTCCCTCCCCCTCCTCCGACCCCGCCCCTCCCGCTTGTCTACTTCCGCGTCGGAAACGGCAGCGGCCAAATTCAAGCGGTGAAAGGATGGGAGACGGGAAAGATGTGTAAGATATGAGGTTAAGATGGCGGTAAGCATGTTCTTTCCTATCACGCTTTAAAGGTCTTACCTCCTTGAAGATTGATACGCCACGTGCAGTGAAAACCTGGCACTAGGCCGCCGTGTCCCGGAAAGCTGGCCATGAGCAAGTTGTGGAAGCAAAGCCGTTCCAGCACCCGGACATCCGGACGCAAGTGACGCAAGTGCAACGCGAACACAACAAAGACGGCTTCAGTAATAAACAAAGTGCTATAAAGTCTTCCTATATCCTCTTCTTCGAAACCAAAAATAATTTGAGACTCCATTTTCTATGCGATATATGATCAGAAGTCCACTATCTGAAAGCGTCTCACGTCGGGTCACTGAACAAACTTCCATTACGAGTACGAATTCGATGTCCGACCACTTCAATTGAGACATCAGAAGCGGGTCTTCCCAGACGCTCTGCGTGATTGTTATCATGAAGCCGTGAGCCGGTATAGTAAATAACTAAAAACACGGACGCCACTCATAAAACCAGCTCGACGACGCATCGATAGGAGAAATTCAATACCATATCCAGGCGTGATGGCTATTTCCGAACCAAGCCGCTGGTTCTCGTTTTCACATCTAAGCCCAATATTAAAAAAAATGCTCGACGTACACCTAAGCACTTCTTACGAGTGATGAATGCGAAAGCATGCATGTCGTTGTTCCGCTCCATTAGTTCGTCTGCTTTGCCCTTGCGTGGACGGGCAGGCTGCGTCACTGCCGAGGAGGCGGGCGCCGACAATGTGGATGCTGGAGGCGGCGCCATGTTTGTCGGCGTCGACACGAGCAGAAGCCGCCGAGCGCGCGCCACCTGTGTCCGTTTGACCGGAGCGGGGCCCGCAGCACCACGGGGTGGCGCCGCTTCGTCTTACCGGCGCGCGGGCGGCACGGGTCCGCAGCGCCGTGAGGTGGCCTTTCTTGAAACTGACGCGCGCGGGCCAATGGGAGCCTCGTTCCTTGAAACTATGACGCACGCCAGCCAATGGGATTCCACTGGCAATCCATCAGATTTCGGCTTCACTTCGCTCCATTGGGAGAAGGGAAACTTGGTGCAGTTTGGCTAGGTTTTTTGCGCGGCTTCAAAGCTGGGAGCCATCAGATCGCGGGGTCACTTGTAGAAAGGAGTTTAGGTGCCGTTTGGCGCGGCTTCAAAGCTGATCACGTCGGCTCGCTCCATGGGACAGATAATGCTTTCGCAATAATAATATCTGAGCACATAGCAGATATCACGTCATGTACTATAATATTCATAAATTTAAGAGCGTAGTAAGTTTATTCTAAAAAAAACAATGATATAAATGTTTCCGTTTTTCATAGTACTTTCATTTGATACAACCGGGTGGCGCCACAAGCGGCTAGCTAAAGCATATTTCTAACGTGCCGTTCCGGTAAGGCTGAGCGGGTAATTCACAGCCGAGCGGAGGGTACAAACGGCCAGCTAAAAATTTGCAATGAATCCATCGGATCGTAGCGATGACTGCGCTAGGACTTAGCCTGAAACGGAATATTGTATGATTCGTTAACGTGGAGAACTTTAATTCCTTTTCTGAAGATCGCGTTGGGCCGCCGAACAACAACGTATATTGGGCACCAAGGGTCTGCACGTCCATGATAGGTCATTGTGGCGCCTTCACACCATCGTCAACTCCCGCGAAGTCGGCCACTTCCACAGCCTGCCCCATGAAAGGACGCAAACCTTCGTCGATATTTCACCCGGCTGGAGCAGGAAAAGCTTCCGGCCTGCTTGGGAACCTTTATCGATCAAAACAGCGGGAAGACCGAATGGCGTTTAGGGAGGCGAAGAGCCGGAAAATTTGATTCCGTGCTTCTAAGGTATCTGGTGTCCCCATGGGGAAGCGGAACGGCAAAATGGGGAAAGAAAAGCTACTTCCATGGTGAGACTGTTTACCCTCGAGGTTTCCGGGCAGTTTATCGCTCGGGCTTTAAGAGACTCTGCTTGGATCATAGGTTAAAAGCCTTGGTTAGGCTTAAGCCACCAAGAGGTTTAGTATGCTGGAATTATATTTTTAGAGCACATATTACAAAAAAACACGTTGATCTGCGACAAAACCTTCTAACATTGATTTAATGGTAATATTTGTATAACGTGCTTTGGTGAGTGTTGTTGTTAGAACAATTAAACATGTCATGTCGTAATCAATCCGTATATTACAAAAAAATTTACCGCGTCTCCACGTGGTGAATGATGTTGATTGCGGTGAGGCTCTGGTGGTGCTTGTCTGCGTAGACGCTGAGCCGCAGCATGCCGAGCCCTTCGTTCGTTTTCATCCATGTCAGAAAGAGAATGTGTGGCATGGAACCTGGTTATATACGCATTTGAGCATTTGACCGCAGCGCCCTGTCGTCCATAAACGTTGAGCCAATGCATGCAAAGTTTAACGCGATTATATACGCATTTGACCACAGCGCCCTCTCCTGTATAGATGTTTAGCGGCTACATGCAACGTTTGATCCATGACATCCCCAGCTCTTGAGTTACTACCACATCTCAGAGCCCCCTACTCGTACTGCAGTCATGGCCGAGTGGTTAAGGCGATGGATTACAAATCCATTGGGGTCTCCCCGCACAGGTTCGAATCCTGTCGACTGCGCAAACAGATCTTTATTTTTCATATTTTTTATCTTTCTTATTTTTCATTTTTGTTTTGTCGTTCTTTTTTTATTTTTTTTGCCCTACGTGAGCACGTGCTCTGAGCACGTGAGCACGTGAGCACGTGAGCTCACGAGCAGGAGCGCGAGCACCGGACGCTCGGACACTGGACGGACATACGGACATGGCTAGCCCCTAATGGGGTATCCACACGAAGGAGAAATCCGCCACTTTCCTCCGCGGAGCGCGCATCACGTGCGACATACGTCATCCCTTTTTGACGCCTCGCGGCGCCGTTCTCCTCCGTGGCGGACGTGCGCGGAGGCTTCGTTCCATCAGCACGAAAGCTCTGCAGGTGCACGCGGCGGAGCCGGGGACGGAGTTTCCCGGGTTGTTGACGTCACGACATCCGTCCGCGGAGTTCTCCTTCGTGTGGATACCCGGCTTCTATCAGCACGAAAGCTCGCAGGTGCACGCGGCGGAGCCGGGACGGATTTCCCGGGTTGTGACGTCGACATCCGTCCGCGGAGTTCTCCTTCGTGTGGATACCCCGGGTATCCACACGAAGGAGAACTCCCGCGGACGGATGTCGTGACGTCAACAACCCGGGAAACTCCGTCCCCGGCTCCGCCGCGTGCACCTGCAGAGCTTTCGTGCTGATGGAACGAAGCCTCCGCCGCCTCCGCCACGGAGGAGAACGGCGCCGCGAGGCGTCAAAAAGGGATGACGTATGTCTCACGTGATGCGCGCTCCGCGGAGTAAAGTGGCGGATTTCTCCTTCGTGTGGATACCCCATAAAGGGGTATCCACATGAAGGAGGACTCTGCGGACGGATGTCGTGACGTCAACAACCCGGAAACTCTGTCCCCGGCTCCGCCGCGTGCACTTGCGGAGCTTTCGTGCTATCAGCACGAAGCCTCCGCGCCTCCCCACGGAGGAGAACGCGCCGCGAGGCGTCAAAAAGGGATGACGTATGTATCACGTGATGCGCGCTCCGCGGAGGAAAGTGGCGGATTTCTCCTTCGTGTGGATACCCCTTAAGGAGCTTCGCCCCTCAAACGCAATGAATATTTAAAAACAAAAATGGGCTGAAATCGCTTCTGCCACTACACTGATTCTCAAGAAATGCGTCAGTATTTCGCGCAGCGGTTATATATAATAAAGCGCTATGAATGCGGCGTCTCATAACTTTTCCGCTGGGTGAACATTTCCAAACCCCTCTTCTCCCTGTTGCAAGCGGGTCGATTTATTTAGCTCGTGCATGAAGCCACACAGTATTGGCTGGTTATAGATAGCAACTGCATGACGTAAGACCTATAGCAACCGAGGTGCCGTGGGGGACAACGGGGTTAGTACGTACTTGGGCCGCCGGCGGGCTCCGCGAGGCGGCGTGTAGGGTTGCCAAAGGTGGCTTAATAGTTTGTCATCAGCCATCCGCAGACTGTCACCACGTAGTGACGTGAAGGGCGTTAATACGCGCCCCAGTGATACACCCGCCGTCGTCCACTGCGCGACGCGCGACGCCGGCGATCTTCGGTTGTTTTGCTATGTGTTACGTCAGAGTCATAGCGTCGCTCCCTATATAAGCTATAACCAGCCAATCCAGTGCGGCCGCCATTGCTATGCGTCCTGTCGCCAAGGCGCTCGAAATATGCACCCCGCCGCCAGGTGTCGGCGTTCGCAAGTGTTTCTAGCCAGTTTCCTCCACAGGCAGTGGTTCTGTGGCGCCATCACATGTCGACGTTGTGAACTTTATACACGTGTACTCCAAACCAGTCCAGGTTCAGCGCATGTACCAGGGTACTAATGATAAAGAGTTAAAACTTTACACATTTTGTTTAGTGAGCGAAACGAACATAATCTCAAGTAACCCTAACTACCAACTAAACCGGCCACGTGTTGAACGTTTAATCGGCCTCGCCTTGACTACCGTTCCGCACATTAATGCATCAGTCCACTATACTGTGCTTTTAAAATGGCTTGAAAGCTACATGACTGACCGTCGCGCTGTGTTGTATGCCTTTTAAATAACTTCTGTAATCCTTTGTGTCCGTTCTCGGGAGTACCACAAGTACACTTTTGTTTCTCATTTTTATCAATGACATATCCACTTGCGTAGTAAACTCAAACGTGTTGTTATTCATGGACGATATCAGCTCTTTTTGAAGATTAGTTCGGTTGACGACTGTGACCTTTTTCAGGGTAAAGCATCGCATCTTTTAAACTGGTTTTGGAAAAATTGCCTAATCATTAATCCAGAAACACTAAGTTCCTGTTTTTCACCAAAAAACGTTAAATTTTGCAGCATTTGTACTCACTTGATGGCAGATGTCCATTAAGAGTTTAATAACTTCGTGATCTTGGAGTTTACTTTGGCACTACTCTTTCGTTTGGCTGCCATGTCAACTACATTGTATGTTCTACATTTTATTACTGGGAAGGATTACTCGATTAACTATAAGTTTACCAACTATGCTTCTTTCTTTCGTTTACTTTGTCCTATTGTCATATCTAGTGTAGATTTGTCTCGGTATTGTGTAATTCGCTCACTGCAAATAGCGCAGCCATTATAAAGTCAGTTAAAAGACGCCTATTGCGTATAATTTGACTAATCTATTAGCCGTAGGCATTTTTACAACTATGAACACCTGCTTGACAAATTTGGCCTACAGTGTCTATCCCTCAGAAGATTATCGGGCGTGATGTTGCCTTTTACAGAAAATAGTTCACGGGGGCAATGACTCAACACTTTTATGCACAGTGAATTTGAACGTACCGGCTCACTCGAATGGGAGAGCTCTCTCTTTCTATCCCCGCAATCTATATATGATTTCACCAACAACAAGAATGCAAATATGTGTAAAAACTTTTGATCATAAAAATATTGATACTTTTTATATCCACGTAAATCTCAATAGACAATTAGATTAGATTATTTTCCACCGTTAGCCATGCATTTTCGTGGGGTTTTTATTTTAGTTTTATTGGTATTTGCATTTTCTTAAATAGCTATAGCTGTGCG
>JAZHYW010060842.1:0-10654 GCA_037355805.1 Ixodes ricinus | reverse complement strand
ATTAATGTTGAGAGTTGGGCTAGTTGGTATTCGTTGATCATAATGTAAAAACAGCGCAAACAAACACTGATGAAGGAGAAGAAACGCGCAGACGGGACAAGCGCTGTCCCGTCTGCGCTTGTCTACGTCTGCGTGTTTCTTCTCCTTCGTCCGTGTTTGTTTGCGCTGTTTTTACATTATGACCAGTTGGTGTCTTTGCGCGTCCGGCATTGCATCACCGCTCAGAGTCACCGACAACTGAAGGAAAACGGGGTGTTGCTTATTATGCTGACACTGACTGCGTTCTGATTGGTCGTTCGAGCCTTCTTATTGGCATACGCCACAATCTCATTGGCTTTGGAACGATAATAAGATGCTCAGGAGTCGTCCGGTGTCTGTTAAGCTCTCAGTGACTATGTAGGCAACACAGTACTGCTCGAATCTCTACGGCACCTACAGGCGGGCAGCATGAAACCCGTACAGCCCGACGAGTCCGTAAGACTTGGGCTGACCCAAACCTTATTTCTATTTTTATCTGTAATATAAGTAATATTATTATTATAGATTGGCCACGATGTGCCGCATCATCAGTCGGTTGCCACTAATGTTCCCGCCGATTGGACACGAGGCCCATCCGGAGGCTGACGCAGCAGTCGTAGCCAATCTGTGCTTTGTGCTGGCCACCGGTGTGGGCCGTAGAAAGTCCGGCACTACGGCTGAGCTGCCCGGAACAGCGACTCCGACTGGTGCGTTTGCCGCATTCGCAATACGAGCTCCAAAGAGGTGACGAAAGCTTTGATCTCCTCGATAGATCCCCGCGTTTCCTCCTGCTTTTCCTCTCATATACGCGAAAAAGGAAAACGTGCGCCAATCCGACCGATCGCCGCCGGCGGTGTCCGCCATTATATTCTAAATGCTCTCGTGGTTTGAGACGAACTCCTCTGCAGTCTAGAGACCCTATGTCATGCTGTCGCCGGTCGCGATCCTGGCGCCGTCAGAAAAGCGTTGGTGGATTGGGCAAACGCATGTTCTGCTGCAGGTCGGAGTCGACGGTAGGAAGCTATGCGGCGTCGGCGGTTTATTCGTATTTAAATGCATAAAGACGAACGAGGTCATCTGTATCGTAGACAGTGGCCTTCGTTAATCCTCCAGGGTCGTCCTCAACCATTTCAAAGAAAAGATGCACGCGGAGAGACGACAGAAAGACACGTTCGGAATAGCTTAAGACGGAACTAGGCCACCAGCCACCAGAGAAGACACGTAAATGCGCGCACCAAGAGACAAGCCAGGCGCTGGCGCGGTCGGCAAAGCGACGTTCCCTTAGCCTAAAAGTGTATCGTACGATTCCGCAGTGCGCCGCGATCGTAGCCAAATCCTGAGAAAGGCCCTTTTATTCTCACTTCTTTAAAGAACGCTCCATCCATTTACAATTTTTGGGTTATGATTTGTTTAGTCGAAATCGGCGACCCTGAATGACGAGATATAATTGGTTTTTCGGTAGTGTGTTTAGGTTTTGTAGATATCGCGAATCCAGTATCGTTCCGGCGGCACGGCGAAACCGAAACTACCGGCTGAAGCAGCTTGGCAACACTGTAATTAGTGCGGCGCGTCGCCGGCGTGACCTAGTTCTCCGTCCCGCCAGTCCCGCGCTTCTTAACCAACGCACCGACAATGTCGGCTGGTGCACGGGAATTTCAAAACAGAAGGTAAGTTGCACATTTTCTTTTTTTACCGCTTCACTTTGTTAATATGCACCAAATGGAGTAAGTTTTAGTGTGTATGTATAAATTTGCCGGCCGACAAGCGAATCCGACTGCTATAAATATGACGCTGTCAGTGCCGGCGAAGTGTGACTGTATTCGTTTCTTGCTCGCGGACCAAGAAAAAGAAATAATGGGAGATAGATAGACATGTATCCACAAGCGGTCGAAGTTATTAAAGCTAAGCGTGCCTTTATGTGCACGCTGGTTAGATCACCCGCGACCTGCTGCGTCCGGCCGATCGTGCTGGACGCAGCCGGCAGACGGTATGCGAACAGCGACGGCACCGCATCGTTCTTCAAAGACGCATGTTTCGTGGAGAAACCCGCAACAGTCAGCAGCCGCAGATCCCGTGTGTAGGGGTCTGACGTAAAGTGCTGGAGCAGAGTCGCGTTGGAGCTCGGGGTCGACGGTCTTCGGGTCCTGTGAGGCGAACGGCACCGACCCACACCTTGTGCCTCTTCCGGTCTTTTGGGAACTGGTGGAACCGCAGCTCCGGGTTGCGCACCGGATTGTAGGTGCAACCCACAGCACTACAAGTCGTGCTCGACATTGCCCAACGCGAGTCCGGCGAGTCTCTCCGGCTCCACGATACGCGCGTGAGCGAGCAGCACCGCTTCGATCTCTTTTGCGCTGTCGCGGAAGCAATGCTGGAGTTAAATTAACTGCCTGGACTCTAATAAAAATAGGAGAACCCAGGATAACGTGGTAAGATCCTCTTGCCGTCAGCAGAATCGCAGAATGCCATGGGAAACGAAGCGTCCGCGGCGTCCGCAGCGTCCGTACGAGTGCGTAGGACTAGACCTACGTCATTGCCCAGTGTTGCTTTACTAGCTCGCCCGGTGCCAGCGTTGCTCACCCGCTTTCGGGCCGCTAACCGAGCCAGGAGAACATTTTAATATTAGTTTTAGTCGGTAACGCGGCGTCGGTTTGACGTGATATTTTGGGTATGACCGTATTTTGACCCCCTAAAGCGATATCAGTCATTTTCGATAGGGTCGACGTTTTGAGTGGAGTTGCCCTTTAAGTCCTTCTCGCATGCCAAGCATGTCAGTGGCTAATAGCCTCCCTACCCTGAGTCAACAGGGATTATTCACACTGGCAGGAAATATGCACCGAAAGGGGCTGTTACTATCGCTTGACTGGCATTCGTGGATCGCCTGTTCGGACTATTCTGAGACGGGCTCACGGTATTTTCTTTTTAGGGAAGGACTATGTACTCCTTTCATTCCTAAACTGATAGTACGGTGGAAGCTACGTGCTTGTCGGACCAGTAATATGCTAGTTTTTAGTCACGTGATTACGCTTGCGTCCATACACATATGCAAGGAGCGGGGTCATGGGATGATAGGGATGGCGGTTGATTGGTTCGGTGAGCGCGTAACTCCCAAAGAACTCTAAAGTCAACGGTCAAAGGATTTTTTTTTCAATGGCTAGTGGCGTTCAGCTGCGGATAGTGTATTAATATGCTTTTTTTGTTTTAATTATGCGCCAAGCTATGTTTTGGCGGTGCGGTGTATGTTCAGGAGCGCAGATATGTCACCAAGAAACGACGAATATTCGCATGTCATTGTAAGCCGTTTTCCGCTTACAGAGGATTGTGTGAGGGCACGTAGTGAATCATCTTCACTTTCAACGTTTGCTTATTTTTAGAAGAGGGTCAAACAATGACGTGCCAACCTCAGCCGGAAAAGCTAAGCTGATGCTCCGCCACAGTCTCCCCTTTTACATGTGTGGTCTTTTAGGCCGATGATCCACATCCTTCTCTTCGAAAAGAACACAGACTAAAGGATCCAAGACCTGATAGTTTGTTTCACTATAAACGGCTTTATTTTCGCGGTCACGTAATGTCGTGGATATCGTCAAGTAATGATGTTGGGAATATTTAGTGGGCATAACATTTTATGACTGGAAGTGGCTCGCTGTGAACTGGTTGCGGTGGAGTGATGTTTTTGCGTGATCAGTTTTTTCTATGTCATAACATTTGTCATAAAATGTTCTACGTAAAAATTAGTTCGCTTCAGTATTTAACGAGGTTGCTGAAGCAGTAAAAACCATACTTGTCCTAGTAAAAATCTCATATGTATAAAATATTAATTGGTACAGTATAAATATATGCTCAGATAAGATCACATAAGATCATACAAGAACCTTATAAGAATATATAATAACAAGAAACGATTATATAAGAATTAAAAAACTGAAAATAAGTTTCTCGTAACTTAATATTAAATATTATATAGTTTTTATATATTCCTATAAGGTCTTATATGACCTTATCTGATTACACGCGTTTTATGAACCAAGCAATTTTATATACATTATGATCTTTACTTGGGTGGCACTATAATACTAAAAGATAAAAAAAATGCGAGTTATTTAGAATTAAATTTCTCGAACAGAGAAAAAGTTCTCATTCAGAAAAAAGCTGTCGTTGATGTTTCCTTGTCTTTAAAATTAGTTTTATATATTTGTTGAAATCAACGAACCAGGTGATGAACTCTTTGGGGCAAGTATATGCCTGCATACGAGAAGAAAAGAGGCTTGGCTTTCTTCAGTTTTAGTTTATACTCTGTTCATTCCAAAGCTACGTGCTGGCCTGACCACTGAACCGCTTACTTTCAACGCCTCACCCCACTCTCTGCGCGTAAGTATGGGCGGAAGGGGAGGGGGGGGTAACCAGGAGGGAAAGATGCGCGTACGACTGGTCCGACGATATCGCAGCATCCACGGCTCTGTCGGTACTTCAAGTCGGAGGGGCAAAATGAAGGGCAGCGTGAAGAAGGTGGAGGTGGAGAATAAAGAGCGTGCGGCTCCTGAATTTCTCTGTGGCATTACTAACTGGCCGCTAGACTAATATTTTGTAATACAAAACGGCGACGTAAAAGTAGGGGCTCTTTCCTTCTTTCTTGTTGCAGGACAAATGGCGAGGAAAACATCGAGGAGAGTAAGCTTCCTCCTTTCTGCTGGCTTGGTTCTTTTCGAAAACGAGTGGGTTTAGTCACTTTCACTAGATACCTTCTCTGGTATGAACAATTGCATGTTCCCTTGAACAATAGTAGAAAGTTCGTAAGTCGATTATTTAACAAATTGATAACCTACGACACTGCTCCAGCCATTTTCCCGAAGATACTAGTATTAGGAATAGTAATCACCGTTTGAGTAGGAAACCGAAGATTGTGGATGAAAAAGGCGCTTGTCAAGTGGGAAGAAACATTTTACAATTAACGGTGGATGATAGTTATACACCCGAGATAGCGGCACTGAGGTGAGACTGATATTAACATCAGAGGTGACCAGAGCGAAGTAAACTATGTTTCCACGGCAAACGCGGAACTTATTTACGTTGTCCAAAACCATCGAAATGAACGAAGTCTAACAATCAAAGGGAGCTTCGATGTTGTGTTCGTATTGTGTTCGATGTTGCGTTCGTGTGCAATCGAAATATTGAGAAGTAAATAGTTTCCTCCCGGAATTTAACATGTTCAAGAATACAATGCGATGAAATATCGGCAGAAGGTAGTAATCACCTATAAGCAATTGCTACCATTGGCATACATTACTTCATTTCACAAGCTCTTAGGAGAACACTGTTATAATGCCGTTGAAATCCTGCGGAACTGCACACTGGATACCTCAAAAACGTAACGCTGAAAGCCTAACAGTCGCACAAAATTCATGAGGATATTCGGAGAATTGAGGTAGAACTAATTAACCAGCCGCCTTTAACTTACCTGTCAGAGAATCTCCCCAGAGTGCTGATGGGCACGACAACATTTAGGTCCTCCGCTCTGGATCGATTCATTTGGCGGTGAATGGGTTTCTCGGAAGAGATGCAGAGAAAGCTGGGTCGCGTCTGTGGATCCAATTGAGCCGAACAATTCGAGTGACTATAAAAAATATACACATTAATCAATTATTAAAACTAGGACCAGGCGTCTATTTAAACCGATTAATTGCTACCACTTCATCGGTTAGTAAATCGAATAATCTGAAGTATTATTCCTGAGCAGGAATTATACTTCATAAAGTTTCAAAATAGATTTCAATTTTAATGTTTTTTTTTACTACATTCAAATGCCAATAAAAAAATGTGCAGCCAGTCGTGAACCGGGTCCCTGGAGAACGCTCGGGATTGCCGGCACCGGAATGGAGGACGTTGCGGCATGCCGTCGTTACGAACACCACGGTTTATTTACATATTAACTTGGCTTCGAAGTTCTCGCAAATTGTGAGCTAGAAGAGTTTGGCGAAATGAGTTTCCACGCGTCGCTTTTTGACTTTCAAACGACGCTTCACATCTTATTTTGTTCTAGAAAGCCGACGCCCGAGGGCCGTTCTCTTTCCAACAAATTCAAAAATCGAATCCCTATTCTGGCACCTTGCACGTGCGCTTCGCTGATGACCAGCACGCGCGTCTACGCCGTGTCGCAGAACCGTACATGCCGGGTCGGTCTGCTGGTGGAGGCAGAGTCTCGAACACACCTATAGACATATTGCTGTCTTACCCAAGCATCAAGAGAATGCAGGGATTGGTGCTCCACGCGCCGCACGTGCTGGCCTCAGCAGTAGTAACTTTTCCAAAGCAAAAACATAAAACAAATGGCATCTTGCACGCGCGTTCGTCAATGCTTTCTTTGGTTATTTACTTCGAATCTTTTATACAGGAAAGGCGTGCGCGCGTGGCGCGTGGAACACCAATCCCGCATTCTCCTTGATGCTTGGGTAAGACAGCAAATGGTCTATTGCTAAACTATCCAAGCATCAAGGAGAATGCAGGGATTGGTGTTCCACGCGCCGCACGCTGGCCTCAGCAGTAGTAACTTTTCCAAAGCAAAAACATAAAACAAATGGCATCTTGCACGCGCGTTCGTCAATGCTTTCTTTGGTTATTTACTTCGAATCTTTTATACAGGAAAGGCGTAGCGCGTGCGGCGCGTGGAACACCAATCCCTGCATTCTCCTTGATGCTTGGGTAAGACAGCAAATGGTCTGTTGCTAAACTATCCAAGCATCAAGGAGAATGCAGGGATTGGTGTTCCACGCGCCGCACGTGCTGGCCTCAGCAGTAGTAACTTTTCCAAAGCAAAAACATAAAACAAATGGCATCTTGCACGCGCGTTCGTCAATGCTTTTCTTTGGTTATTTACTTCGAATCTTTCTATACAGAAAGGCCAGCACGTGTGGCGCGTGGAACACCAATCCTCGCATTCTCCTTGATGCTTGGGTAAGACAGCAAATGGTCTATTGCTAAACTATCCAAGCATCAAGGAGAATGCAGGGATTGGTGTTCACGCGCCGCACGTGCTGGCCTCAGCAGTAGTAACTTTTCCAAAGCAAAACATAAAACAAATGGCATCTTGCACGCGCGTTCGTCAGTGCTTTCTTTTGGTTATTTACTTCGAATCTTTTATACAGGAAAGGCGTGCGCGTGTGCGCGTGGAACACCAATCCCTGCATTCTCCTTGATGCTTGGTAAGACAGCAAATGGTCTATTGGCTAAACTATCCAAGCATCAAGGAGAATGCAGGGATTGGTGTTCCACGCGCCGCACGTGCTGGCCTCAGCAGTAGTAACTTTTCCAAAGCAAAAACATAAAACAAATGGCATCTTGCACGCGCGTTCGTCAATGCTTTCTTTTGGTTATTTACTTCGAATCTTTTATACAGGAAAGGCCAGCACGTGCGGCGCGTGGAACACCAATCCCTGCATTCTCCTTGATGCTTGGGTAAGACAGCAAATGGTCTATTGCTAAACTATCCAAGCATCAAGGAGAATGCGGGATTGGTGTTCCACGCGCCGCACGTGCTGGCCTCCGCAGTAGTAATCTTTTCCAAAGCAAAAACATAAAACAAATGGCATCTTGCACGCGCGTTCGTCAATGCTTTCTTTTGGTTATTTACTTCGAATCTTTTATACAGGAAAGGCGTGCGCGTGTGGCGCGTGAACACCAATCCCTGCATTCTCCTTGATGCTTGGGTAAGACAGCAAATGGTCTATTGCTAAACTATCCAAGCATCAAGAATGCAAGGGATGGTGTTCCACGCGCCGCACGTGCTCGACCTGCAGTAGTAACTTTTCTAAAGCAAATGCCTAAAACAAATTGCTTCAAGCACGCGCGTTCGTCAACACTTTATTTTGATTATTTACTTCGAATTTTTTATACTAAGAAGGCATGCGCGTGTGGCGCGTGGATCACCAATTCCTGCATTCTCCTTGATTCTTGGGTTATATAGCAAATGGTCTATTAAAGGCTCAACCTCTGCTAGGCCCAGGACTGGCCAACTAAATGTCGGACAACGCACCAGGCGAGACTTGCCAAACGCGGATCGAAAGAAGTACCATTTGAGACTTGGCGCTGTGTTAAAAAGATAAGGAAATTGAATTTACAATTATATTTTGTATATATAGTTTCTCTGAATGACCGTGACATATATTGCTGAAGTGACGTACCGCGAAATTTGTCCAACTCCAAAGCCAACCGATTAGTTTATAAAACAATTTACAGTCATTAAAGCATCAGCTGATTAATCGGAATGTGGATTGATAAATTCCCGATCTCTAAATTGATGGCACATTTAATATGGTTGTATAGTTCTATGGTTGCTATACGGCAAATAGCATAGACAGTTTTTTTTTTCTTTGACAGTAATTGGAAAGCGTGTGACAAGTTTTATTTAATCTGTGTTCTTCTATTTCGTGGTAAGGTGCAATGTTGACATAAAACTCAGTTTGTAACATATGGTGTCAAAATTAAGATGTGTTTATTTTACACTTGTTTGTTTTTCTTTGTTTTTCTTTCTTTTTGATTTTCTTCTCTTTTATGGACTGCCTGTTCTAACACACAAGCACGCAAGTGCTTTCGTAGAGCAGTAATCAATGTATGTGAATGATTTTATGCTAATAAAACTCTTATTATTATTATTATTATTATTATTATTATTATTATTATTATTATTATTATTATTATTATTATTTATTATTATTATTATTATTATTATTATTATTATTATTATTATTATGGGAAAAGTATACGCGTGCTGAGGTTGAAAACTTTGTTGTATGAATGTATCCGTGAGGGTAAGATACTTTTTTTGGCTCAACGACGGGAATTTAATTTCGAACAACAATATGGGGTCGTTCGGAAGCGCCCAGCATGGTATTCAGCGAATAGCGAATACGTTGCTTTTTGACGATGGCAATAACCCTTTTCCCGTGCTTTCTTCTTGATTTATACGTACGTTGCAATGTTCTGTTGTCTAGACGTAGAGTAGAAGAAAAAGCGTGACGAAGACTGACGTGATCGGGAGTAACTGACATTATGGCATATGTTTATTTTTATTTTATGTATTAGATACTGCAGACCACACGTGGTCCAAGCAGGATGGGCAGGGTACAAACTCAAGAACCCTTACAAAATACATTTATAAAACAGTTAGTTATAAAACAAAATTTTGGCTAGCAAATGTTCTGCTATCCAAAAGTTATTTCAAGAGAAAATGTATCGCGCTTTCTCCAGACTTTATAGATTATTATTAACATTTTGCGAGTTTATTCATCCTCCAAAATTCGAACACGTATACACGCGGTATTGCCTCTTTATAAATTCTAAGTAACGGACTAGGAGAAAAGATTTGGTAAAAGATAAAGGTTTGGTAAAAGAGAAAAAAAAATTGCAGTTAGCGCCTCCGCGTTAACTACAAAGATATATTTAGTGACTCTAGCCTGATCTGGAAACCTCCCTAAGAATGTTAGATATTCTCTGCGTCACAACATCCTGCGTGTGAAGTGTACATACAGGAAAGGGCACAGATGAATTTTCCAGCCGAGAAAACACGCTAGCAGCGTTGCAAAAGAAGAAACAAAGATCCCTACGAAGCAAACAAAAATGTAACGCAATTTCTTGCGAAAGGGGTATTTCTCTGGTGGTGAAACGAGACGCATTGCACAAGGTGCTTTTCCCCGCATGTTTCGTCCCTGCCAGTCGACCCCATTCAATGCCCGGTTCACCACTAAAGTCGCGGTGCGAGTACAAAACTTCGAAATGCGCTGTCAGAGACTAGAGTGTTTAAGGAAACCGTTTCTGCCTATCCGATACGGCACGATCGGCCTCCGGTACAAGTGCGCATGCCTACCGCAGAAGACTCGCACATGCGCAGTGCGAACCGGAGGGCCTACCGTTCCGTATCGGATGTGCCATCGGTTCTCTTAAACTGTCTGCTACCCGAGGCATGTTTCTCCCCTAACACATTGGTGATACCAAACCTCTCTCCAGACATGTTCCGAAACATGCGTATGTATGAAGGGAAACGCGCACGTGCAACACGCCCGCAAGGTGTGTCTGCACATAACTTTGTACTTTCATTTCTTATTTCACTTATTTTACCCTCAAAGCGCCCGAAGACATCGCACGAGGAGGGGAATAGAACACAAGAAAAGATCGTAGCAAGGCGGTCAAAACACTCGGCATAGAAAACAGGATGCGGCAGACCGCTTGCGCACCCATACAGAAATATATAAACAGCATAAGCATAACAGCTACTGCGCACAAAGAGCAGACGAAATCTGGCGCTCTTGAATAATTTCTATACGTGCACTCTTAAACTGCAGAACAATCTTGTATGCTTACAGCATTTCCAGGGGAGCTCATTCCATTCATGAGTTGCCACCATAAAGCGAGATTCGGAAAACTGTTTCGTTTGACATAAGGGTGGCTTGATTTTATTGTGCTGCTTATCCACGTGCGGAGTGGAAGTAAAAGTTCACTCTGTAAGGCACAGATTACGATAATACGTTTTACGGATAAAAAGTTATGCCGTGTTGCTGCACGCCTATCGCATAAGTGATCGAGGGACCACCTTCTGGACCTTTAATGCCGTTACACCAGACGCGAACGAGATAATCGCTTAAAAATA
>JAZHYW010060841.1:0-43250 GCA_037355805.1 Ixodes ricinus | reverse complement strand
GAAGCAGATATCTGCTGAGACACCGTCAGACATTTCGCGCTCAGCTTCCACTCGACAAAAACTTGAACTTTAAAGGGAACTGAAGCGGCTATGCATTTGGAAAAAAAACACTTAAATCGTTTTCTTTTTGACTCCATTGATCACGAGTATTGCACAAAAACATTTTCAATGTACGGCTGAAGACCCGCCTTCAAGGAGCATGATGTCATACCAGGAGTTTTCGAAAGCTTCGCTCTCGTGCAACTGCAGCGCCTATTAGAGCTATGCACACCCGTCCTTGCTATTAGAGCGCAGCTCTTAGGCACCCCTTTCCGGGTTGAGCGGCGTACGCGTAACCGCGCGCGTTGCAGCATTGTACATTTCCCCGCTAAAGTGAGGGGGACAATTTTCCCACCACATTTAGCGGGGACATTTTTACGCTAAATTTAGCCAGAAAATTTCCCCACTATGTTTAGCGGGTCAGGTTTCAACGCTAAATTTAGCGGGCAAATTGGCGTCACGTGACCTCAACACCAATTCATTTCCCCCTCTATATTTGGCGGGGAAAATGACATCACGACTTCGTGTCACGTCACCCATGAACAAATTCAGCGGCAGGAGGAAGGGAGGGGTTAAAGGAAGAGGAGGAGGGAAGGAGGAGGAGGGTGCAGAGGAGGAGGAGGAGGAGGGCATTGTCTCGCCTCCGTACCCTTGCCTTCTCCTCTCAAGAGCTCCGCTGTAGTTTCGCATTACAGAGATTTGTAAGCGTCCTTCGTTTTTTTTTTCCAAAAAGGTCAAACAAAGACGTCAGAATAGGTAGCGATGCGGAGGAATATAGGTGACAAGGTTGTAATTGCTCGCGCTGCCCACAAGACCGAGACGCGCTTGGCGGCCGAATGATCCTAGTGTGACGTAATGACTGGTCGGATGATTTTCGTGTTTTTTCGCGTTTGTTTTACATCTTCGCGGGAAAACTAACGTAATATTCAGATTCACGTGATAAACCAAACTAGTATTTTTCCTCTAACTTCTTTTTAAGAACCTGATTAACTTCCATTTAATAATAAAAAATCGGCAAAATTCTGAAAATTTTGTTTTCAGCTTTAAAAACAATATATGCAGCTTCAGGAATGCGCTGCCGAAGAGAGTTTGCAAACATACAAGAAAAACTGTCAACAATAGAGTAATGCATAGAAATTCTTCATAAATTGTCACTTGGTTTAAATCAAAAGTCTATTACCATGTTTCATGTTTTGAAAGAATTTTGTTTTTACTATAGTGTGTATTTCTTTTAGTCTTAGCAACACATTTTTAAGTGATTTCTTTCGGCTAGACAACACGGCGGTTTGCTGCTCTGTTCGTACAAGCCACAAATGTGCAAGCGCGGGAAAGCAACACATTTAGAAATTTGTAGCTAAGTTTAAAGGTTGGAAAGGCAGCACCAAACTCGGAAAGTCCTCCGAGGGGAATCGAACCTACGAAGCCAAGATTGTGAGCCCGGCGCTCAAGCATTCCGCCAACATGTAGACATGCGAAGTGTTTCTTAGTAAATTTCATGACACTTTGTTTACCAACCGACGCCACAGAACGTGCAAGTGGCACCAGCTGAAACCTCCGACTTTTGCTCCCGCCGCACGATGGCTGGTGCAGCGGAGGCGAATTACAACGCAAGAAGCTCGCGCTTGTGTTCGCCATTGTGCAAGGATTACGCGGCTTCGATAAAATAGATACTTTTAAAAAGGGCAAGGGCAATGATACGCATTACTCATTGAAAATATTGGAACACATTCTGGAAACTAACTGGGACATGCGTAGAGGAAGGGGACAACTTGAGGCCGGAGTTTTAGTGATGACAAATCTGGAGTAATGATGTTTAGCGATAAAAAGAGGTCTACTATATCAATAAAAGGATTTTGTAATAGTCCATGTAGAAATATGCAAATACCTGGAGATGTCGCTCAACGTGTGAAAGCTATATCTGGAAAAGCCCGAGGAATGTCGAATTTGGAAAGGAAAAATATATTAAGTTATTATAAAATTCGAGACATTGTGCAGTTTTAATATACCGGGTGTTTTTTTAATTCGAACAGATTTATTTAAAAAAATCCGTAAAAGATGCACTGATACGGCTTGTGCAGGTGAGTTATACGGCCAGGGGGACATAATATAGGAGGCTAACCGTAACGATCGGTTGGCTAATTAGTTAAAATTCGTTAATGAACTTTTAATTAATGAAAATAGACATATAGTTCCAATTAGAAACTTGCTCAGCGTCATCGGAAACCACTAAATCAGTAATTTTCAGAAAGACTTTGAGCGCGTGAGAAGCGTAGTAGTGCACTAAAATTAGCACTCGTGGAGCACGTACAAAGCTAGCGGTTGCGATAAGGCGCCCGCGGAATTTTTCCGTCTCTTATCTAGCCCCAGCCTTGTACCTGCTTCACGAGCGGTAACTTTAGTCCACTACTACGCTTCTCACGCGTTCAAAGTCTTTCTGAAAATTACTGATTTAGTGGTTTTCGATGACGCTGAGCAAGTTTCTAATTGGAACTATGTGTCTATTTTCATTACTTAAAAAGTTAATTAACGAATTTTAATTAATTAGCCGACTGATCGTTACGATTAGCCCCCTATAATATGTCCCCTGGCCGTATAACTTCACCTGCACAAACCATATCAGTGCATCTTTTACGGAGTTTTTTTAAATAAATCTGTTCGAATTAAAAAGAACACCCGGCATATATGGATAGGTCAGGGGTATATAGAAAATAGTGATAAGGCATGGACTATATTTTAGCAAAGGGATACTGTATATGAGGTTAGAGGTCCAATCAGGAGCGGAACTTGGACAAAGTAGCGTGGACAGATTGGAACTGCGGGCGTATGGGAAGGCACCAAATGATGAGGTACCCGGGGACTAGAGCTGATCGTCCTTTGACAGTTGTAGGTCATTTAGAAAAAGTAAAATTTTGAACAAAAGTTAACTAGAAATGAAGGATACGAGGTAGGCCGGCACCATCTCGAATCAGGAAGGCCGCCGAATGCTCCACTACTCCTCTACGGAACGTCAACACATTCGGATGGCGCCAACTCGGCAATTGGACCCGAGCAAATGCCGAGCGTCCTTCGACGCTGTGATTGGACGCGAGGCCCAGCCGAGAACTGACGCAGCACTCGTATCCAATCTGTGTCTTCGCTCGATCTCGCTGCGATGACGTCAAAATTCTAGTGCGCAGGACTCGATTAGTTCTAGGTGGTGTTGGATAGGCACGGAATGAAGGAGTAATGTGCGTAAAACTTTTACATATAAAATAAGTTCTTCCAACCAGAAATCTGACATTTAAATACCTAAACTTTTTTTCATATCACACGTGATTAGAGGGAAACGAGTAAAAAAAGCAGAAAAAAATGTGGGACGGAAGAATGCAAGAATGTAGTTTTGATCAATATAGGTCACAAAAAGTAAATAATAAAGGACTGGGTGTTTTATAATTCACGCGGAAACACTTTACTGTTTGAGACCAGAATGGAGGTGTTAAGAACAAAGACATATACGGCTATATTTTCAGAGATAGGCATATATGTGCCGAAGGTCATAGTGATAGAAAGAGGTCTAAAGTCCACGGGGCTTCGTCTTTCCCTTCCTGAATGGGTAGTGGATTTGTTGGGTTGACGGGGACAGAAGAACGAAGCACCAAATACATACAATCCCAAAAAGAGGTTTGAATATATTTGGGGAAGGTGCGTGACATTACTCCGTATTGGTTCTCTATATGATTTAACGAAAGACGAAATGTAATGCAAACTTTTTAAGCAAAGGGTTGTAAATATTGTTATGCTAGGTGGCGAAAGCTCCCGCCCCATGCAAAGGGTAAAACCAACACCGTCCGTCATCCATTCATCCATCCTGTGATAGAGACATACGCCTGCTGGAAACGCCCTTGTCGTCTTCACAGTGCCTCTCAAGAAAATGAGCGAACTGAAATGAACATCGCTGAAACGAAGTGGTACACCAATGAGGCTCAACGTGTTCACCACGCCAATTAGACGCCGGAAAGGAGAGAGCAGCGTTTGGCGACGGACAGAGAAACAAGGAGGAGTTGATCTGCTGCGACATTGGACTCAGTGAGGGAAAGTGGTTCGTCTCAATTTAATCAGCACAGTACGGCCTTCATACGGTGTACTTCGAAATGCTATCGCATTTAGACGTAGTTTGCGGAGAAATGCCGCCAAAAACACAGCCGCCCTTTAGTCCTTTGGATATCTTCAGAAACGCGTGGAAGCAAGGCTATAAAAGATATCAAGAGGACCATGATAGAAAAAAGTTATTTTGATAGAGGCGACTTACCGTATTATCGAAACTTACTAGACGGACGTTGTCATTCTTCATAAATATTACGAAAAAGCAATACGTGACATCAGCGACAGTCTCCAGCTTCGAGTGAATGAAAATCTCTCAAGATATGGGCTACATAGCTGTATTTCAATAAGGTGTTCACCGACGATATGCTAAGGCATGTACAGTAATTTTCTGGAGCTTCGAAATAGTGTGACATCAACTTATCAGTGAATGAAGCAAGCCGAGTCATGCCACCACATTGACCGCTTCTCTAAAGGGGTTGTATTTTTTATTATCTTTATTTGTGCAGTGGTTGTTATCCATTGAGAGGACAGAGAAAAAGACATGGTGTCTGACAGCTTCTCTGCCTCCCGAATTTAGTTTAACAGCTTAAAGATAGGTACACAACATAGATATAAGAAAACAATACCGCACGTGTCTGGTCACTTTGGCGGGAGCAACAAACATTCAGAATACACACGCTTTCAAAAATATGAAAGTATAAACATAATTCAATCTTTATAAAAAAAGTACCTATGTGCATAAACAACCCAGTTGTAAACATCATTCGTTGAGATTGCAAATACACAAAGGGAACACCGGAATACACATCAGTTCGTACAAAAAAAAACAAACATTTTACTACGGCTAGACAGAAAAAATAACAATTACACTAAGTTTATATTATCTTAAGAAAATGACAATGCGATATCACTGCAAACAAGGGATTGCCTGCAGTATGTTTAATCTAGGAAACGTTGCGCTGTAATAATTGTCGACACCTGAGCAAATGATTGAATTAGTTAACTGATAGTTTAATGTTTGCTTGCCGTAATTAGTTCGGATGTTTGAAATTCTGCATGTCGGATCTCGCAATGTGTACGAACTATAAAAGTGTGCGGGTACAGACCATAGCTTGATTCGGTGAAGCTATTTAAATAACTTCAAGCGATATATTTGATTCTCCTTTAGCATATATTTAATGAAGAGTTTTGCGGGTGCTCAAATATTTTGTTGCCTCCATGAATTTCGAAAATACGAATAATGTTTTGAACGATAATTAGTTTCAGATTGTTTGATGTATTGTCGTGCTGCACAATAGTATTCCATAAATAATCTTGAACAGTTAAGGGAATAATTTCACGTCTCGTTAATGGACTGGGAATTGAATTTCGTAGCTTATATATTATACCAGTACTTCGACAGAGCTATGATGTTAGTTTATTGATATGCGTAGACAATGAGAGTTCTCCACTAAACCAGACGTCTAGAAACTTTGTTCGGCCACTTGTTCCAGAATTGGTTCCTGCATTTTGATGTTAATATGGCTATTGTCTCGCTTACCGACTAGCTTGAAAATTTTATATTTAGTTTAACATATGTTTAGTATCAATCTATTTATTCGCAACGAATTTAATCGCTTGAGAATGTAGACATCTGCAACAATTTCTATGCACTCTTTTGCAACTCCAGTAAAAAATAATTTATACCTTCTGCGTTCATTATCAGTTCGGGAAAATTTGTTATCATCGTTATATAATTCATGTAAGCTGGAAATATTGAAGAACCTAAGATAATGCCTTGAGGGACACCACGCTGTATTTTGTTTAATTATATATCATGTGGTTAATAGAAACGTACTGATAACGATGTATTAAATCATTTCCATTTAATTTCAGTGCTACACCTCTTACACTATAAACCTGTAGCGTTTTTAATAGGTTGTAAAGTTGAATATTGTTGAACGCTTTTTTTTCTAAATCTAGAAACAAGCCGAGCGCAAGCAATTGACATCGAATGTTTTCTACAAAGTTGTCATTATTATCGAAAAGTTCTTGCTCCGTAGATTTATACTTCTGAAAAGCGCATTGCGCGTTAGTTATTATGTTATGCTTCAGGAAAAAAAAATAAACGAGTTATCTTCATTGATTACGCGTTCATACATTTTCAAGACGATGGGAAGAATAGAAATTGGTCTGTAGTTATTTATTATTGCTTCTCCATCCTTCTTCTACACGGTAATAACATTTGCAAATTTGAGCTCCTCAGGAAGATTACAAGTTTCAAGCATAATATTTATAATATTAGACAGAATTGGGCTCAGTAGAGCTACTACATATTTCTTTGGCAGTGCCTTTATTCCGACGTCACCAGCACAACCATTCTTTTTTGTTTGTTTTTTTAGGTTTCCTATGTTTTTATTAACTCCACTTGGTGTTGTCGAGACAGGCATTATTGATCCGGAAGGGGTAGCTGTTGTGTGGTTGTGTACTTTGTCATGTTTTTCATTGTATGTGTCAGTACTCACAAAATGGTAACTTATTTTGTCGGTAAGATTTTTTTTGTTCAGTAAAGTTTTTATTTTATTGTAGGCTATGTTGCACGTGCCCGTTAGCTTGCTTCCTCTTAGTCAGATCGATAACGACGTCCCACGTTCTACTTTGGCCATCGTTAATGAGCTCCAATTAATTTTGACAGTATTCGCACTTTGCCTTATTTTGGTTAGAGTTTATCCTTTATCTTTTTAACCTCGGCAAGCAAGTTAGGATCACGATGCCAAAATAAATGCATGAACCCTAATTTTGTTTTCTTTATTCGTTTTGAAGTAGATCACCAGTCACTCGCGGCTTACTAATTTGTTTGTGCTTACTTTAGTTTTCTTCAAAGAAAAGGCTTTACTGTAGCAGTTTTTTTAATTTCAAAAATAAATAGTGCGAAAGTCAAGTACACATTGACGGAACAAGCGCTATTTATTTCTAAAATGGATATCTAACTAGCCCACCTTAATATTTTAGTGCATTTTTTAAATTTCAATATAAATCACTTTAAGCTAGAGTAGCATTATTATCACTGCACACGTCATTCCATTTATCTTGTTCAAAAAGGTAGCCGAAATGTCTTAGTATTTCTCGATTTATTGTTGGATGCCAAAATTGTTTCTGTGATAAGTTTATGTACTTTAGTAGAAGTATATCCCGATAAAAAATAGGGAGATGGTCGCTAATCTTTCCTATTATAATGCCAGCTAGAATAAATTTTTGATCTCAGTTTGTGACGTGAATGTTGCGAGGTGTTGCAGTGTTCAAGGTCACCTTGGTCGGCAGTGACAGGCGGGATGGACTGGTGGCAGTTGGGGGGGGGGGGGGGGGGGGGCAAGGTCACCCTGGGCGGCCCTGTTATAATGCGCCTGGTCGGCGCATTATAACATGGCGTACTCGGTAATTGGGTCCATGAATTTTCTTGTGTGTAGGTTATCCGAAATACTGTCTATATTTATGTCTCCAAGATTTATAAAGTACTCTGACTTTGATTCAGGAAAACAAATTATCAAGCACTTTCATAAATTCAGCAACATTGCCCGAGTGCGGTGGGCATAAAGCAACAACAACAATGGGGATTATTTTTATAACCAAGCTTTCAATGTTTTCATCAATTTTAGTAAATTCATCGCCGCTTCCGTACCTGAGATTGTCCTTGATATAGATAGCTATTCCCCCACTTCTTCTCTCATGCCTTACCAAACTTTCGCATTTATAATTCTGAAACTCCAGTGCTGTGTCGCTGCTGGTTAACCATGTTTCAGTAAAAACCATTACATCGAATTCCAGACTCAGCGAATCTAAAGAAAAGAAAAGCGTCAACATTATCTACCTTCTTTTTTTATGATTATTGCGTTCATATGTAGTGCCAAAAACTGCCATTCACACTTTTTCTTCAATTTATTATTAACATTACAGGCGTAACAATTACACCCATGTTGATTATCTTTCCATGCGATGGTTAGGTGCAGATGCTGTGGGTTTTAGTCATTAGGTATCTAGTTAGCAATTTCTCGACATCGATTATGTTAGTAATACTTAACGCGTCGGTGTACTTTTTCCTCCGCGCGAAAACCTTACCGCCAAAGGACCAGGCATACTTCGAGCCCTTCCTTCTTTTTTGTCCAAACGCTGCGCCGAGTAGTTTCCTATTTGTGCTGGTCAGATGTTCGTTTACTTATGCGGGACTGGTAGGCCCACCGTAATCAAGGTCTAAAGTTATAATCCTGGTAACGGAGCATGCTGGTGAAGTTACAGTGTTAGAGGAGAATAGCTCAGAGGACGAGGACCGCACGACACGTTTCTCCAGTCCCCGTCCTTTATTACACTTACGTCCTATTACAGTACGTTCCTCTAAGTTATTCTAATCTAACAGCTAGACTTGTAAGTTTGCGATTTTTTTTCCTTTCTGCAGGCTTATGTTTTTTTTTTCGTACAACGCAAAAACCGAACATCAAACTTTTTTTTTATTTGGTTTAAATGTAGGAACGCGCGGACATGAGTCTGTTTATAATCAGAAACTGGTTCATATAGCATGTTCGCAATTCGTTTGGCAATGTCCTATGGGTCATCCCCTCCTAGGACTCCTTTTATTTCAAGGTTTTTGAACCTTTGAGATGGCTTATATTGCACGCCATATTTGGCTGCCTATCTGTTAAAAAAAAGTTAACTCGCGGCCTTATTTTTTTAATAACCAATAAGCCTAATGAATTTAAAGCGTAGTGATTCGAAGGGTGGTCTGCTGCCGGTACGTAAAACATTGGCAAAAAACTAAAAGTGTGTGAGATAAGACGCGCAAACGGAAGGGGAAAGAAAAATAAGCGACGTTTCGGTCGCACGCCCTTCGCCAGATTATGCGGGAACTAAGGGAAGCCAAGGTTTAAAATGCGAGGGCAGTCGCAACATGAGGCCAGAAGAAAAAATTCACATCGGCAAACGTCAACCACATGGGAAGAAAAAACTGTTTCGAACAAGACGAATAAAAAAGAAATCGAAATCACGAAAAGAAAAATTGCAGGAGTATACATTTAAGAATGGTTACGTGCAGGAAGGCTAAGGCATTATAGTCCCGGGGAGAAATGTTTTCGAATAATGTTTCTACACGTATTAAAGTTTAGGACGACGTATAGGACGACGTCGAAGACAACGTCCTCAAGATCGACGCCAAGTACGGCGTCTAAGGCGACCTCTGGGCCGACGTCGAGGACGACGTCAAGGCCGGCATCTAGGACGACGCCGAGGACTACCCCTCAGACGACTTCAAGGACGGCGTCAAGAACGGTGTCTAGCACGACGTTGAGGACGACGTTCTATAGGACGACGTCAAGAACAACGTCTGGGACGACGCTGAGGACGACCTGTAGGACTACTTTAAGGACCAAGTCGAGAGCAACGCCTAGATGTGAACACCTGAGGATGCTGTGGCGTATTTGCGTGGACGCCCACGTTTGCCTACGAAAGGCGCCGTAGATGTAGGCTCTGGTGCCGCTGTCGGGGCCGTAGATGTAAACGCGGTCGCCTCACAGTCCATCGCACGAAGCGCGCAAAGAGCACAGATAAAGTCCGAAGCGCACCTTTTGCACTCCGCGTGACATCACGCTCCCGCACTTGAGCGTGAGCGGCGCGCGTTTGATGACGTATTTTTATGCCCATGTTTCGAGCACAACGACGCCTCTTTTTCGCGTGACGGGACAAGTAAAGCCTTAAAGAATTCACGAGGGTTGTCGCAACATGGCGCCATGATTACAAACGAGCGAAACAAATTGAGGCCGGCACAGCAGCGAAACCACAATCAGATGTGGGGAAGGAGGGTCGGGAAAAAAACTGAGGGGGTCGAGTTCTGAATAAGGAATGAGAGAGGAGGTCGGCTTCAGAGGAAAGAGTGGAAATATTAGTGGCCAAAAATGAGTCTATTGCTCAAGCCGTTAAGAACTTTAGTGCGGAGATTAAATATCAAGAGGTTTTCTTCTTTTTTGCGATGGAGGGGGCAAATGAAGCCAGATTTGATGACGCAGACACGCCTATTGAATTCACTGAGTCTATATTCGGCGAAGTTGTCGGAGACGTGCGTGGAGAAGTGGGGGTTTAGTTCATTATTGAGCTTCAGGGGTGACGGGGGTTACGAGGCGGGCGGTGCTCGCGGAAACGTTCGAGGAGCTTGCGGTCAGTTTCGCTAATATAGAAAGTGTCAGGGCATGCGGTGCAGAGAATTACGGAAGCGATGTTAGCAGAATTGCAGGAATGGTTGTCAGGAATGATGTGCTTGAAATTAGGGAAAAGAGGAGCAACAGGCTTGCAGGTAATGCATCTAGGGGCGTTGCATGGTGTGGTAACGGGTGATTCTTGTGTGGGGTATTTAGGGGCGGGGATGGAAGACGGCACTTCACTGACAGAGTTTGGATGTTTTGGGGGCGGCAGTAATCGAAAGTCATGTCTCTAGAAATGTGTTTGCAAGGGTGGGCTTAGCCAGTAGCAGAAATAAGCTGATGGGTGAGTTTAGAGAGAGAAGGGTCGTATGACAGGACAAGAAGGTTGGTGGTTTTCTGGAGTCTGGGAGTGAAGAAAATAGCTTCAGAAAGGAAGATCCGGGAAACGCGGTCTAATACCCTGTCAAGAATGGGGCGATGCTGGAGATTTACAGTATATGAAGAAGTGATGGCTATGGTGAAAAACAGAGTAACGCAATCGAGTGTCTAGTGATGTAGGCGTTGAAGGACGTGCGCTTCGTCTTTGATGTAGCCTGGCTAACCAGTCTCGACCACCACGGTTTTCTTCCCGACCTTCATCCCAACATCCGGTCGTAATTTTTTTGTTGTGGCCTCAACGCTTTGCTTTGCTCGTTTGTTAACCTGGCTTCAAATACCGACAACCCTTGTAGAATGTTTTTGGGATGTCGATTATATTTTATTTTAATTTTCTTTCTTGTTGTTCACCGTTTGCAACAGTTTTTCTCCCCCTGTTGTTGTCGCTTGCTGCTGTGCATTTTTGTTTCTGGCGTCATGTTTCTACAGCTTTTGCGCTCTTCTCCTCGGGTTCCTTTAGTTTTCGCATAGTCTGATGAAAGTCTTGCGCCCGAAACGTTGCTATTCTTCTTTCCCATTCCTTTTGCACGTCTTATCTCTCACGCTTTGAGTTTTGTGCCAATTTAAAGCGTCCCCATCAAGAAGCAAAATGATTTGGAATAATCAGAATTTCTAAATTTAACTTATTACCCTCCTTATAAGATACTTAGGCAACCCCTGTTTTAGGTAAATTTTAACAAGTACAATTAATCTTTATTACTTTTTTCTCGAGATAGTTTACCAGACATAAGTGGCTTCGGCCTTGAAGGTTTGGCAATCTTCACACGTCAAAATTTCGACCGCATCTTCAAGCACTTTTACTTTGCGTTACAATCACAAGTTCATTTTTTGAGTTGGAATAGCCTGCTTACATCTCACCAGTGATATTTCGGTTTTACAGATCAGTTCGCAGATTATATCCTTGCTAGGCGCAGAACCCATTACTATAATATGCGAAATCTCTACCGGCGTTCGAAATTCTATGAACAAAAATGAACCATATAAAAGATTGCAAGAGTCCCTCTTTTGCAAATTTGAACCTAGCGTTCTAAAATTAACAAACCAGGCGAGTTAATGGGCAGTGCATCCTACTAGCAAGCATTTTTAAAACAAAATGAAAACAAACGTTAATCCGTTTAGTTTAGACAAAAGAGGCTTCTAGCTTTTTTTATTTAACCTGCATTGTGTCTATTCCGACATTTGTTTTGAGGATATAAACTATTCCTCAGTTACAAGAACTCATTACGGTGCAAATACATTCTAGAAGCACTAAATGGTACCGAAGTTTCTATGAACATAATTCGCATATGTCTGTTCATATATGTTCATAGACGTTTCTATGAACATATTCGCATATATCTGTTCATATATGTGTATAGAAGATTCTACGAACATATATATTGTTGTGGCCAGTAAACCTACTCAGCTTCTCATTTGCACGATGTACCTTTGAAGAAAAGCTCCCTGGCCGCCGCCATTTTTCCACTCGCGCGAACCTTGTCTGCCAGAAAGTTCTCCCACCCACCTGAGCTGTGGAAACCACGCGGGCAGCGCTAGTCCTTGCCTATATTGTGCATTCAGAGTGCGCCGCCTTTTCTTGAAAGTTTTTACACTATTTACCTGTTCACGACTACTCATCTTTTTGTGTTCCCTTTCACTCCATATTGAAAAACCTCATTTGTAAGAGAAATTTCTGCGTTCAATAAACACACATGAATCATACAAGATATATAAGCTACATATTTGAACCATATAAGAACCGCATAAGAACTATGTAAGAACTATATCATATATATAAGAACATAAAATAACCATATTAGAAACTTGTGAGAAGTTTCTTATAATTTTTTTATGTTTCTTATATGTTCTTATATATCTTATATAGGTCTGATATAGTTCTTATATGGTTTTCATCTGTTCTTATATACCTTGTATGATTCATGTGTGTTTATTTATATATGTATCTCATAGAACTGGCTTTTTTGCTAGAGCTGTGAGAACCAGGGAATACCAAGGCACGTAGTAGCCTGCAGGACCTTCACCGGAAACGAACGAAGAGAGCAAACGTCATGCCGCACGCGGTGAGGGCCGTTCGACGTTGTTCGAGGATTATTTCTGTGGAGATAATCTCCGAAACGCTTTCCCGGCTATGTACCCAGTCTTTGCGAAAAATAGCTGAAAGTTGCCGGGGCATGGGAACGGAACAGTCACGTTCGTTTGTTTGTTTTGGTACTGTGCAAAACAGCAGCTTTCTTTAGAACGTGCCCCCAAACAAGCCGGATTCTGTGCGATCGTCGTGAAGTGACTGTTGTCGACACCGTGTATGGGATATGCTGCGTTATTTGAGATAACGCGGCATTGTGGGGTACGTACACTATGTTGTTCGATTGAAGAGACTCGTTGAATATCGTGTGAGCGGAAAATACTGATGGATTTCGGCTCTCCTGATTGGTCAAATATTTTGACAATTAAGACCTTTGCAGATTGACACGGCGTCGTAAACAATCCTCATGAAATGAAACAAATATTCCAGTTGCATTTGTTCTCTCGCACACGGACTCGCCAAAAATAGCTTTCATTTGTTTGTTTTTGTTCCGAAATATAGTACAATGCTTTCTTAAAAGGCTCGATAAATTCTATTCGGCATAGAACAAAAAAACATAACGATAAAACGTGTCAATTTAGACGCCACCAGTGTCCGCAGTTCCACCTACGCAGGCTGCCACAGCCCATTGAGGAGAAATCCCGCAGCCCAGCGCAGCCGGGCAACATTGACGTACAGTCGGCAGCAAACGTTTGCCGGGGCACGGGAGCGCCAGCCGAAAAGACTGGCTGCGCCTTCTCACGGTGCGTTTCCACTCTCAAGACTCACGCTTTGCGCATGCGCTTCCTTTCTTGTTCGCCGTCAAGTTCTTTTTCGCTCGCTTCCGTTCGCCGCCCACGAGATAACAGGGACTGGCGCAAGGTGCCGCGAAGTGTTATCTGTAGCATACGCGAGCTCCGTCACCTATCACGGTGGCTGAGGCAGACGCGCGGCATAATGGTTGACAAAGCGGCACCTTGCGCCGGTCCCGGCTATCTCGTGCACGTCGGGCGGAAGCGAGTAAAAACGACATGACTGCCGAGCACGAAAGGAAGCACATTCTCGAAGCTTGAGCCTTGAGGGCGAGCGCTCGCCGTCAAAAGGCGCAACCAGTCATTTCGGCTGGCGCTCCCGCGCCCCGCAAACTTTTGCTGCCGACTATGCACTCATCAAAAACAAGGAGGCGCGCTGTAAATCGCTTCGTTCGATACCGCCGCTGGAAAGGACACGACATGTACTTGCGAGAGAGAGAGAGAGAGTCTTTATTTTAAGATAACTTCTAGTTCTAGTCGTCGTTGGCATTTAATCGAAAGAAGCTTACTAACACAACGGTGACTATGCTTGATGATAGTTCCTTCAGCCTAGTTGAGCAGCCAGTTGTCTTCCATTTGAATACTGGTGATTAACATGCATAACGTCAAGTTTAAGTCGAATATTTCTTTTTCGTCCTGCTTCTGCTTGTTAAGACCCGTTTAAAGGCCCGTTTAGCCCTTTAAATAAAAAATCTATGACGGAAGCTGTTGTCTTACTTTATTTCTTTAGGAAATACTGCAGATGGTTTTTCACCATCCATGCAGTAGAGGGTTACATAAAAAACAGCAGAACAGTCATTATTTGGAGCATGCACACAATCAGTTGCATAAGGTTTCGAACAGAACAATCAAAACATTCAACATTTTGGGCGTGCACGCAATCTGGGGGCAGTAAATTCCAGTGATTAATCGTACCAGTCTTGTACACGTTACTAAAAAAAGTAATCGATTACCATTACTATTACTCTTGGCTAAAACGTATTCGATTAGATTACTTGATAACTCGACAGCAAAAGTAATTGGACAATTCTTTAAGAAGTAACCGTTACTTTTCCGATTACTTTATTACGTGAAGACTTAAATCTTTAGCGCTCATAACAATGAACTACTTCCAACCTGTATTTCACATTTTCACAAGTATCGAAGAAGAAAAAACGGGTTCCCTCTTCGTGGTCGTTGCACCTTCACAATGCGGACACAAGCATAGAATTCGTTTGATGAAGTTTACCGATTTGGGCGTTCGCCAGTTTGGAGGGAGGGGGGGGAGCGGAGAAAAATAGTAACGGTTACAAGTAATTTTTATTACTTCAAAAAGTAATCAGATTACTCTTGTGATTACTGCTTAATAAAAGTAATCAACTAATTACAAAATTACTTCAAAAGTAATTGATTACAAGTAATTTGATTACTTGTAACGCGTACAGTACAAGTCTGAATCGTACGCACAAACAAGGAGGATTTCAAAGTGTTATTTTTAGGAGCATATGGTCTGACATTTTTTGTGCGAGTTCAACCTTGTAGAGCGCTGGGGAGGTGGCAGAAGGTATAAGGGTTTGTCTAGGCCGGACTTATTATTGTAAAGTTTATCTAAAAAAAAAACACCTTAGCAATTTTCCGCCTAGACTCGAGCGACTCAAGTCCGGATTTACGTATTATGTCCGAACACCGATGATAGGCGCCTAAAATCAGAGGCGCACCGCTCCACTACAAATAGCTCGCGTACATACTTTCGGTTCTTCTACCAAGGCGTGGTCACGGGCGCCCCCGTCCTGAAAGGCCGTTTTAACCGAAAACAAGACAAACACACACATCTCTGCGTCATTTTCTAACACATGCGACATCTCGCACAATCTTTCCTCCAAAGAACACATCTCCTAAATCAGTTTCACTGAAAGCAAAGAATCGATTGCAAACATTGTACAACACACTGACTGAAGGCAAATCTGCTTCAACGTTCCTTTCTACAATGCCGCAGCTACCACTGTTAATCCCAGCAAACTTTGTGTGGTCGTTTGCAATTTTTAATACGATAACGGTCAGTTCTGAATCTCTGGCATTTGGTCCCAATCGTTAGCGCTACGTCTTGGCGAGAACTAAGCGTTCGACGATTCCTCGTCCACTGTTCAAAGAACAGTGGATAGTGACGGGAAGAAAGAGGCAGGGGCAAGAAAGAGGGAGGGAGAAGTATGAAATCGGAGGTGGGTGTAGATGGAGATGAAATAAATAAACGGAGGTTGGAGGGTTGGGAAAGGACACCCTAGGGGCTTAGGCAACATTTCTGTATAGGACGGCGTCCGATATTTTTTATGCCGGAAGATGAAGGCAGAATAAATGACTTCACTGGCCACTTGATCCTCTTCGGGTTCACGCCCTATCTCTACAGTCCACGTGCACATTCCGAGTAAGAAGAGCCTGAGTATCAATTTGATACTATTTCCAAGCAATGCCGGCGTTCGTCACGAGCATTGCACACGTGCATAGTGCCCAAATACGTGGCCTCGTTTTGTGTTCGTGGTTTGCAGATGCGAATGCAACTCTGTTTCTTGCAAGTTTTCTTCGCAAAGGCCCTCTCGAGAACAACAAACTAATATTCACTCTGTGTATGTGAAATTGAGGTTATTTGAAGAACCAATCAACGTAAAAAATAATGCTCCGCTAAACTAAACACGTTTTAGTATGTTGAAAACGACAAGGACTTTACAAAGAAGCATATGGGATCATTGAATACCCTCTTTCTAATTTCCTTACTTCGTCAATACTTTCTTTTTAAACGTATAAAAGAGCGGCTGGTTCGCTGGGGCCCCTAGAAAGTATATTTTGTTATTATTATTACCGTTCATGAACTGCATCCCTTTTCAAACCCATCACATCGGCGGAACCTCGAAACAACGAACCGAGGTGAACCCTTCAAGCTCCGTTAGTCAGCGCTGCTTCGCGAAAAAAAACGAGGCTCAGAAGCAATCCGACGACAAATTCCATCACCTGCGCAGCCTTCCAACCGACTGCACCCTATCACAACATCCGATCTGTCACGGACAAGTACGTAAGACATTTCGCAAGAAAATATCACGAAGCGACAAACGGAGCAAGCGTTCCCCGAATAGGAAGCAGGAAAAAGAAAGATCTGGGCAGGAGGGTGAGGGTGAGAAGCGTGTACAGCGTGTGTGTGTGTGCGTGTGGTGCGACAGGCGCCCATAGTTCATGCGAAAACAAACGGCTCCGCCTGCACTCCGTTCCAACGTAAATTAGAGAACGGCAAACCCCCTTAGTCAAATGAACAAACCAAGACCTGGGACATGTTCACGTGATACGAATATGGGGCGGGGAAATGTAGACCATTAAGACCACGTGATAGGATCTTGAATCTTGATTGGGTTATGTTGGCGTCTCGTGCTCTCTGCCGTCCATCATGGAAGAATATTTTTTTTTAAATTGTTTTTGCCGTTTCACGACGCTCTCCGCAACCCTCTACGAGATTCGAACGTCGTCGAAAGAGGATTCTGAAACTAACACGAAAAGAACTTGAGTTGCTTCGGTGTTTTCCTTGAAGGCTTGAAACACAAAAAGACCTTCAGTTCCAGCGGTGGTTTCCTTGACTTTTTATTCGATTACTTTGTGTCCTTTTTTATTTTATTTTTTATTTTATTCTTGGTTTATTTTTGTTGCATAGGCAATTTTTACCTGACAAGTACTCTGTCTTCGGATGAAGTTAAAATAACTTTTACTTCGATCTCTAAAAACAACATGTGTTTTCTTAGTGGCAGCTGTGAGTTTATTTTTATCTTTCTCTTCTCCTTTTTCACTTGCACCTTGTCTTTCTCTTCATGCTCTATTAAATTGACAGTTGCAAGTAACCGCTGTCTTGAACCCTTCTGTTCTTCGTCACAAGTGTGCTTTTTAAATCACCGCCTTGATTTTCAGCCAACTAGCCCCCAATTGATCTTGATGCAATTCCTTTCTTCTACAATGGCCCCTTTTCCTTCTCTTTCCCCTCCGGAGTTATATTTCTAATTACATTAGTGTGATCGCCAACGCAACCTTCCAAGCAAGATTCTATTCTGCCGGCATCAGACATGATGGGGTACCACCGGACTTGTTTGGGTTGTTCGGCTTTGCAAGACCTTCTCAACGTCATGCAAAAAGAACATGCAAGATCGTCCTCTCCGAGATTGGGAGTCAGGTCCGATACTTCAGAACTTGCCTCTGCGCTCTTGCGGGTTGTGGAAACCCCGTGGCGGCCAAGGACGAAGGTAGAGAGCCTCCCTGACCGGAGCAAGTAATGGGACGGAATAGCGATGGTCTCTTCATACATTCAACATATCAAAAGTCTCCGTGCCCAAAATAACAACGCAAGGGAGAATACGTAACCTTGTTGGGAGATGCTACAATACCTGCAGATATAGGCAAGGTACTCGACAAAGGCCCACAATTTCGCACACCACTAAAAAGGCATTGTGTACAGCTGGTATCTAAGATACAGGACATAGCGGCTATGGCCCTTGAAGCTGATAGAATTCGATGTGTAGACGATTGTGTCGACGTGCTGCTGCAATCTGGTCAAGTCAATGACAAGCATATGAGAATTCCTAGTATTGTCAATTATTTCAAAACGCATGACCTAAACCTTTTAGTTTATGATAAAGAAGGAGGTTTCGTTGTCATTCTTAGATCACTCTACCTAGAAAAAGCAAGGATGGCCATGAAATAAAAACGTCAACCAGTTGCATGATTTCAAAACCAAGAGGGTGAAGGCAAAGGCGCTTCAACTGTGCCACATACTTGAGTCGGAGCAATTGAGAAAGACAATTAGTGCTACAAAAAGGACCATTCGAAAATGTTTTTCACAGCAAAAACACAGAAGGACGAATGTACTTTTAGTGTTGTGATCACTGAGAAAGACTCTTGGCAGGATTTAATGTCACGGTTCCTCTTAGCCATATCTGTCGAATCTCCAGCTCAGTGACCCATTCCTAATAACAAATTCAGAGGAAGTTATTCAGTATCTGCAACTAAATGGAATGACAGTCCGCTTTCGCTTCACACTTGATGTGGAGGATCTATTTCACTCAGTACTACACACCAAATGACTTGCAACAGTACGTGATATGTATTGAAGCCAATGGAACTATTTCCCTAAAAACAATTGTGACATTCCGGTAGAGTCATCTTAGAACTTTTGAAGTTCTACCTTTCTGCTACGGTCGTCACTTTCGAAGGTAATTCTTTCCTACAAAATAAAGGTATCTGTATAGGTGCCTGTGTGACACCTGTAATATGTGATATGTTATTGTCCCAATGTGATCGGGCAATAGCCAGTACATTTTTCAACAGCCATGGTGAGAATGATTTCCATATGTTGTTGATTACCTCGTTCTTGTTCAACATCGCCCAGGTGAGAATGAGACACAAATCTTTAACATCATTCGATCTAACTTCTTAGAAAATGGCCAGGGTCTCAAGTTCAGTCAAGAGTAACCTGTGAACTCCATCCTCCAGTCTTTAGATCTAAGACTGGTGTTTTCTGAAAACCACGCTTCATGGGCGTATCCCCCCCCCCGTCGAAGAAGGGGATTTTACAATGTGATTCGGTTCATTCTAAAATTATTTAAACAGGAATTGCAAAACATTGCCTGAATATAGCTCTTAAATATCTTGCGTACCCTCAGCGTTGGAAAGTATCGATGCTCATATACAAAGACTGAAAGCGTCGGGATACCCGAGTTCGATATGATATGACGTCGCCGAATCCTTGATGGCCTCAGGTAAAAACCGTGACAATGAAAAATACACGAAACACCGACTGACTGTTATGCCATACTTACACCGCTTGTCCCACAACTTGAAAGGGCAGCCGCGAAGTTTCAAGTCCAAGTCGTACTTTTAGCACCTGGATAAACTAAAAGGCTCTGCCCTAACGTCAATAGCCAACAGCATACAGGCAGAATGAAGCGTCAAACATCCACTCAGATATGTAGAGTGTCAAAGTGGAGTGGTATACCAAATAGCATTTACTTGCGGGAAACATATGTAGGGCAGTCGGGGCGATGTATTAATACGAGATTAAGAGAACATGCCCAAACACTGAAATCAACACCAGCTTGACATCTTGAGGTGCATGTCAGGGACTGCAAATGCTCACCATCCTTCAACCACACCAAAGTTCTGAAGCGGTTCCAAAACAAAAATACTAGAGAACTCTACGAGACTCAAGTCATCCTCACCAGTGGTGAAAAATTCAGAAGCGCTCTATCAGTGACCCTAACACAAAAATAACTTCAGTTACGTCGGTGTTTTTTTTGTTTTTTTTTAAACTTGAAACACAAAAAGAACTTCAGTTCCAGCGCTGCCTTCCTTGAATACTTTTTATTTGTTTTTTATTGTGTTCTTCTTTTATTTTTCTTGTTCTTTTTATCTTGGTTCTTTTCTTGCGTTATAGACAATTTTCGCTTGACAAGTACTCTGTCTTTAGATGAATTTAAAATTTTTATTTAGATTTCTAAAAACTAAATACCGGAAATTACTTAATTTTCACGAAGACCTAATTTTTGCGAATTCGACGAATCGCCAACATTTCGGGAAAAATAGGTACCGCGAATAATTCCGGTGAAATGTAAACACAATGGAACCTATATTGAGATCTTAGCGAATCTCAAAAATTAGAACCCGAGAGAAATTCCAAAACTTCAGTTTCGAACTAAATCGCGAAATATTGAGATAGCGAAAAATACGTCGTTTACAGTATGTTGTCTTAGTGGCAGCAGTGAGTTTATTTTTATCTTTCTCTTCTCCTTTTTCACTTCCACCTTGTCTGTGCCTACATGCGCTATTAAATTGACAGTTGAAATTAAGCACTCTGTCCTGTCCCCTTCTTCTCGGTGATTTCCGCGTTTTAAATCACCATCTAGATGTTTAAACACCTCGCCCCCAATTGATCTTGATGCGAATAATAAATTTGGCTTGAGTTTCCTGATACCAAGTCTAATGTCAATAAGTTCAGAGGATAAGATTGACATGTGATCCCTAGCATTGTCACTAACGACAGGTATAGACAGTCCTGCACGGCTGCAAAAAAAAACCCCGAAAACTGAAAGAAGTTTGCAAAATCTCTGTAATGCGAAATTAGAGTGCAGCTCTTGAGGTATTTTGATTTTGCGATATACCGTGCTAAACAATTTGAGAAAGAAATATGTTTATACATGTACAAATATAGATCACTCTCCTCCTCTTCCGTGTACTCTTCCTCCTTCGTACCCTTCTCCTCCGTATCCTCACCTCCTCCTCTTCCACTCCCTCCTCTCCTCCTCCCTTCCCTCCTCCTCCTCATCCTCGATAAACACCCCTCCTCCTCCATACCCTCTACTCCTTCTCCTTTGTACCCTCCCCTTTTCCTCCCTCCCCTCCTCCTCCCCTTCATACGCTCCCCCCTCCAACACCCATTCAGTTTCCCCTCTAAATTTAGCGGGGAGTTGAATTGGTGTTGAGGCCATGTTAGGTAAGTTCTTTCGCTAAATAGAGCGGGGAAACCGACTTTGCGTATAAGTCACGTGACATGAAGTCACGTGACATCATTCTCCCCGCTAAATTTAGCTGGGACACTGAATTAGTGTTGAGATAACTTGACGTCAATTTTCCCGCTAAATCTAGCGGGAAACTGAATATGTTTATAGGTCACGTGACACGAAGTTATGTGACGCCATTTTCCACACTAAATTAAGCGGGGAAACTGTGACGCCCCATAATGCAACGCGTGCAGTTACGGCGATGGCAATGGCGACGCCGACGCCGCTCAGCGACGAAACGGGCGCCTAAGAACTGCGCTTCAAAATAACCCGCGAATGCATTTTATACATGTTTAGGCTCACTCAGCATAATACCAGACGAGTCAGCTAAGTTTATGGTTGGCGAAGTAGTAGTTGTACGCTCCTTAACATATCGGCAGAAACGCATTCAGTCGCGGTATAAACTGGGCCCTACAGTCTCACAGTGTAATATTTTATCGCGTTTCAGCAATGTTTTCGCTAGCGCACGCGATTCAGAAATTTTCAGGTACCAAGAAGCCGAGTGTTCCATTTTTTTATTTCCAATGATAATGCAGTTTCTTTTGTTGTTGTTTTTACTTAAAACAGATCTATGCTTTCTAGTGTACCAGTGTGGATAACGAGTCATGTAAGGACGCTTTTTGGGAACTAATGTATCTACGATGTGGTTTGTATCAAGATGATTAAATTATTTTAAGTGGGCCACATCAAAAACTTGCCAAACTTTGCCAAAAATAATCAAAGTGAATCAATGTGTTTTCCGTCACCTGTCGGGAATCGCATTTTCGACCACTCGCAATTTTGTTTTCTCGCTACATACTGCACTAGGACTATTTCATTACACTCTTGAGATATATTTAAAGCCGTTAATAAATGAAAAAAATAGTAATTAAAAAGGTTGGACTGAGTTTCATTTATGATTTTGGCAACATTTGGCGAATTTCTAAGTGTGACTACTTGAGGCATTTAAGTAATCTTGACATATCCGGAAATTACGAATCTTAGTTGTTTTTATTAAGTACAAGAATAAGTATGATACGTTTAGAATAAAATATGAAACATACGTTTGAATAGATTAATGTTTCATAAATCCAGCAAATTCAGGAACGATTTTGACAAAAAACATTTGTTCCCTTGGTGTTTTGTCAGTTGCAACTGGTATGAAATGTGTATGAACATCAAGAAATAAATGTATGAACATCAGAAAAGGCAAAACAAAATATGGTGTTTTGCTTGTATGACCCTTGTTTGTTGTGACAGCGTCCTCCGATTTTTGCTATTCTAGCCAACATCGTGGCTGGGTGTGGTTAGTAACCTATTAATATTACTTAAACTACCATGTAAACTTTTAATAAGTTAAATTGTGCCTAATGCAGACAAATATACTTTACTCCGCAACATGGCCTGCCTTTTGCTACGTTCATCTGACAAGTTACCAGGTTTAATTGCGGTCATGTAAACAAAAAATGACATGATATATTATATTCTTAAATTTCAATATCATATTATGGTAATAATAAAAATAAAGGAAATAAAAATTGAGCTTTTGATCAAATCGATTTCGAATTTGTTCAGTTTTCGAAACATTCGTTTATTCATGTGTATGTAACTGGGTTTATCTTATAAATATAATATTGAACAGGTATTTTTTATAAATAAGCTAGGCCTGAGCATTTTGAGGAATTGAGGTTATTAAATATATTATTTAAATAGTTCACGCGTAATAATAATAAAAACTTTATTCACCATATCACATTTGGTGGAGCTGGAGGCAAAAGCTGACAAAACAGCTTGACGGGTCTCCAGCCCCCTCAACAGGTACACAGCTTCGAACAAAGCAAGGAAAAGTAACAAGTAAAATAAACGGAAACAACCACAAAACACTTATTTGGTAAAACAAAAAGAAGATGACAAACTGGTCACCAACTGCACATGAAATCAACAATGCCAAAAATCTGCTCAAGAAATTCCGCCTTAAAAGAAGACAAGCGATAAACAACAAAAATGTATTTAATTCAAAAGTAGATAGCCACGCACCTCACGTGAGCTAGAAGATATCATATCAACATCGGAATTTATAACAGAGTTTAGTGGTGTAAGAAGTGTTTTTCTAATCATCTGATGGCCCTAATATGTCCGCGATCCGTGAACCATCCTGAAGTCTGAGTGGCGAGTAGAATGTGTAAGTGTTCTTCTTCTGAAGAATGCCAAGCTTAGCAGGAAACTATTTGCCTCAGGATATTTTTGTTTGCTCTTCATGATAAGCCTGTATTCGTATTGTTGATGTATATTTAGTACCCCGAGTTTCCAAACCCGCACGCTTTCTTCAACATGACCGCTAAGTCACGTGGAGCAGCAGCAGCTTTCATCACCTTCATGAATCATTACAACTCGAAATATCTTTTTTTTAACTGATGGTTCTTTTTTTAAAACAGTCGTTAGGTGGCGCAGTACAGCAGTTGCAAAACTGCCAAATTTGAATAAAAAATCATTAAGGAAACAATTTGACTTTTTTTTATCACTCCAAAAAATATTTTTCTTTAAGAATGACTAAATCCATATTTATAGTGCTAGAGAGGAGTACTATTGCTTTATTTTGAATCACTGAGAAAATAGCGAGCGGTCAAACATGCAATCGCCGACCGGTGGGAGAAGCGTCAGTTTTCGTACCGGCCGATTCAATGGTCAGCAAATTTAAAACGAACAACAAAATCTGTGAAGTTGACCATGTGCGCTTTTTTTCAGTTCAAGAATGCTTCTAAAATATATTTCTTACGTTAAACTTAGAAGTTCGCTCCCAAAACCATGCCTGAATTGAGATGAAAACAATCATAAGTCTGCGATCATTCTAGACGTTCTGTGCAGATATCTTGTTACAGAAAGTTTGTAATATTATCTCATGGCACGTATTAAAATGTAATCTCCTTTGAAAGCATTGGGAAGAGAAAAGAACTTACACATTGGATTAATTTTGTTATTTCAATCAAAATTACACGGCCTTATCTTTATGCTTTCAATCAGATCGTTTCCGGAAAATCAAGTATCTCGATGAGAATGTAACGTAGAATTGAATTTACTTCTACGCAATACTTATAATAAACACACCTATTTCTCACTTCCCATTGACCAACAAATAATGTAGGCAAATAGTACTATGAGAGTCGAGAGAATAAACAAAGTGGCGCTCCTCTGTGGTAAAAACACATCTCGCTGTTGATTATTTGTTTCCATTTTCCTCTACCTACTTTAATAGTGTTGAACTAGAAGATTTTCGACGGAAATCTTTCTAATTGGAAAAAATATGCATTAAAAAAAAGAAAACTTCCAACCAAAATTTTAAAAAGGTTAAGCCCTACGTTTCCAAACCAGCACGCTTTCTTCAACAAGGTCACTCAGTCCCGTTGAGCAGCAGCAGCTTTCATTACCATCTTGAAATATTACAACTCAAAATATCTGTTTTTTTAACAGAAGGTTTCTTTTCCATTGCCGTCGTCAGCTGGCGCAATACATGAACGTACAGCGATGGCAACTACTCGCCCCTCATCAGAAACCGATAGAAGAAAAGACAAAGAGACTATCGTTGCTGATGTCAAGAAATAGGTCTACAGCAACCGCTTCGTTGAGCGCATCGCAAGTCGCAATGGTTGCACGAGCCAAAAATAAAAGCCGTCAGAACACACGCAGCCTCGGCCCATCGCACGCATCAGCGTCCCCAACCTAAAGTTGACCAGCGAAGCGCTGGCGCGCGTGCTGAGTAAAGAAGGACTCCAGGTGGCCCACATGCCTGTACCCACACTGGGATGATTCGTGCCGCGACCCAGAGATCGCTTTCCAAGAGAGGAGAGAGAGAGCACAAAGCGCGGTCAACAAGATACCATGTGCAAAGTTCCCAGCTTCACACATCGGCGAGATGAAGAAATTTTCGCAGCGCATCACACAGCACAAGAACGACGTGCGCAAGTGCGACCAATAGCGCAGCGCCATCGCGGAACACTGCGATGTCCACGACCTTCCGATCGACTTCGCGAACGCGAATGATTGAAAGTGAGCTATATATCTGAAAAACGCTTTTCTTGGAGGCTTGGAATATTCCGCACACGCCCAGGAAACATAAGCAGGTCCCCGGGTGCTTTGCCATCGGTGTACGTCCATGGATTTCACCTACCGACGACGGCAGTGAACAGGAAACCATCTGTATAGAAGAAAAACATTAAAGGTGTAATCAACTAAGAAGATGAAAGCTGGTGCTGCTCCACGCGATTTAGTCACCCCTGATGAAGAGACTGATCAGGTTTTGAAACGCCAGGTTGAACCCTTTTTTTGGTTTTGGTTGGAGGTCTTCATTTTTAAAGCTATACTTAATAGTGTTGAGAGATCCAAGTTACGTGCTGCATAATAAAAAAGAAAAGTAAAGCACGAAGACGAGGACAAACTAAAAGGTATACCCGAAAGGACAAAGCGCTCTGTCCGGACGGTTACCTTTTACTTTGTCCTTGTCTTCGTGCTGTTCTTTTTTATCATATCTCTATTATAATCAGCCTAAACATAAATTTTAAACAATTATATGCCACATGTAAAAAAAACTGACCAGAGAGCAGTGAATCGCTTTCCCCACTTTTAAACCAAGACAATCCGTAGGTACTGGCAGCAGCCACCTGCTTCCGTTGCGTCATTACTTCGCTAGTTTGCTTCTTTGTAGCTTGCAGTATTTGCATGATTTTGTTCATGAAGCATACAGGGTGCGTAATCTTAATTCAAACAGATTTATTGTTAAAAATGCGTGAAAGGTAGACTAATTATGTCTGCGCAGGCGAGTTATACGGCGAGGGGGATATAATACACAGCTAATCGTCACAATATGTCAAATAACTTCCCCGAAATTTGTAAATTAACTTTTAAGCAGTGAGAATAAGCATATGATTCCAAGTATAAACTTGTCTGGGTGCCATACAAAATGCGCAATTCAATCACTTTTAGAAACATTTGAATTACCTGGGAGGTGTTCAACATTTGAATCACCTAAAGTTTCCACTCCTGCAACAGGCACAACACTGGGTTTCCGAGAGAGCAGATGAAAAGATGAAACCTTCGTCTTTTCTGATCACCAGCCTTGCACCTGTTGTACAAGTGAATAACTCTAGCGTTCCCACCCGCTTACCGCGGGCTTCGTGTAGCTCTATAATTGACTGATTTAGTGGTTTTAGATGACACTGAACAACGTACCTTATTAAAATCATACGCCTATTTGTACTAATTAAAAAGTTCGTTAACGAAGTTTAGTCATTTAGTAGACTTATCGTAAAGATTAGCCTTCTATAATATATCCCCCTGCCCGCATAACTCATCTGGGCATCCGCATAATCCGTGGACCTTTCACGGCTATTTCTTTCAAATAAATATTTCCGAATTAATATTAATCACGTTGTATAAACTGGGTACGTGTTTTTGGTATATTCCGATTAACCTTAAAAAAATATCCAGAAACCTATTTTGTCAAAACGAAACAAGATATAGGAAGGTGCACTTTAAAGGGACACTGAAAGGGTATTTATGCTCGTCCACGTTTTTACTTGTACGTGACATCCTAACCACCCAGAACAGAATTTTCCGCACGAAATTCGGTTCCTTTCCGCCCGAGAACCGGTTTGAGTCTCGCTCACTCACTTCTCCGTAATCACGTGCCTTTTTTCTATGGTTTAGACACAACCACCAAAGGTAATCAAAGTCATGGGTCATCGAAGGAACGCACAAGATATTAAAAATAGAAAAGAACTATATTACCTACATTTTGGGGTTTCTAAAAAGCTGCTGATGCGTTGTTTGGGGGAAAAAAGTATAGCAGCCACAGTGACTTCCGCCACCTCTCTCCTCCTCTATATTTCTTCTTCCTCCCCAGTCCAGTTTCGGTTTCGGTTTCGAACAGTTGCGCATTTTTATCTTTATTAAAAATAAACGCGACGCTGTAACAAAATATGGGTTGGGTAGTCTTCTGACACCATAGTGAATTACCTGGCAAAAAATAAAATATAAATTGTGGGGGTGTTAGTGTCCCTTTAATGCTTTGCAGGATGAACTTTTTTGTTTACGGCATTATTTTGCACTGTCTCGGAATACAAACACCCACTGAAACGTTCACAAGGCTGCTTCTTTCCTCAAATATTATAATCAATTAAAAAAAAACTAAAAAATTAATTGTTAAAAAAAAGATGACGCGTCTTTGGCTGAATGCAATAACATTTATCTCAAGTCGCTAATGTTTTAACTCGTTAATAAATATGCAATTATTTTTATTTAAAATATTTAAAGCCAAAGTCAAGGGTGCTCACTAACATTATAAACCCGAGGAAACTTGCCCTACTTTTGAGATTCAAATGGTTTATATATAATATGAAAGTGATTAACATCAACGTAGATTCCCACATGATTACATTCAGATAGGATTTATTTGCGTGGACACGTTTTTTGAGTGGCGGGTGCATGCGAGCAATGGATAATGATTGTGACACTTACAAATATTAGGTTAAAAACTACACACTTGTACGGTGTGGTTAAATCATTTTAATGTAATATAAATAAAACACATGCAATTTTTCTTTTTTGTTTTACAAGAAGTTTTTTTTTTCATCTAATGAGAAGTTATTGAAAGGTAGCAATCATAAAAAGTAGTGTAAAAACCCCTTCCCATATATAAAACGCGACAACGTAAGTGCGCGCTCTGAAAGGGCAACCCTTTACGTGTATCATGCGCTGATTAAAACCTATTGTTAAAATCAAGGTTAACTACAACCAAGCGCATTTAGTCACTGGCGAGCTCAAGAAGAGTGCTCGTTGCATCTCGCCTAGCCGAGGCGCATCCAGTAAAAAGAAACTCTCACTTCTCATATGTTTTATGATTCAAAGAAATTATGTCCGTGCTCCTACTTTGCTGTAAACCACGCTTCGATCTAGGCTTTACGCTGAAGGTAGGGAGTTCGTCAAATGACGAGGGCAAAAAAGTGTTTTAGGCGTAAGAATAAAAATCATGAGCCTTTCCACTCTTTGAAGATGGATGACCAACGAAGCTGTTTAGCACAAACACAGACGTGACACAGAATTTCGAACAAAGGTACGAACACATTAATCGTCTTGACCGGTGGTCATGATGACGAAAGTTACGCACACACATTTATTGTTGTCTTGATCGGTGGTCATTATTTTGCGTGGACGACTATCGCCACCCCGAGGAACCCGAGGAAACTAGACACGCGGACGGGTCCCCCACCCGCTGGAAAGTAGAAACGCCCAACGGACTGCCACACCGGGAGAGCGGAAGACAAGGAAACTAGGCACGCAAGCGCTTGGAACGACGGCAAAGAGAGGGCGGTTCGAGCGTAGACATGGCCGACGCGAGTCGCACAGCGGCAAATCATTCAGAAACCTTTATTATCTTCAAGGGAGTCTACTGATCTTGAGAATGGTGCCTATTGATAACTAATCTACTGAATAGATATATTGCTAAATTACCCAAGCATCAAGGAGAATGCAGGAAATGGTGTTCGACGCACCGAACGTGCCGGCGTCTGCAGCAGTAACTGTTCTAAAGCAACAGCATAAAACAAAGGGCATCTTCCACGCGTGTTCGTCAACGCTTTATTTTGGTTAGTGCGCGTGCGGCGCCGGCGTCTGCAGCAGCATAGCCTTCTCTATACTCACAAAGCCTGGCAGTTCGACGACGGAGCCATAGAGTGCCCGGTCGCAGATTCGTAGCGCGAGGATCTGGTAGCACAGAGCATTTTGCGGGGAACCTGAATGTCAGCGCACAGCATTTGCAGAGGCGAGGACCCGAAACAAGGTTTTGAAACCCGACGAGAAAAGAAGCCGTAGCGCGAGGAACGCGAGGAACATGAGCGGACATTCCATCGCTGAGGAAAAGTGTGTTTCGGCGTCTCGCCGCAGCGAAGTGCCCGTCACGTGGCTCCTAGAGTGCCTTCATACACACGCATGCTTTTGCTTGAGTGGTGACATCTCAGCCATTTTTCCGCCCAATCAGTTTTTTACGCATTTTGAAGTGCGCGCAATCCGGTGTCACTCAGATCGAGCGCGTAGCTTTGGCTAATGCATGGACGCCATTTTACCACCCAAGTCAGGCACCGAGTGCGCGAGAGCGTCACGCGCTGGCACATTCAGGGCAACACTGGATGTCTTCAGCCTGAGACAGACAGACATGCAGGCACCCTAGTGGCTCCTCCTTCTCCATCCGCTGTCTGCCGCTCTACCTTTTCAATTTCGCCGGCCGCTTCTGTTGGCGATCTGCCAGGCTTTTGTCAGTATAGAGGAGGCTATGGCAGCAGTAAATGTTTTAAAGCAAAAGCCTAAAACAAATGGCATCTTGCACGCGCGTTCGTCAACGCTTTATTTCAGTTATTTACTTCAAATATTTTATACAGAGAAGGCTTGCGCGTGTGGCGCGTGCGGCAGTGCGAGCGTAGAGTTTTTGTTGACGCACATGAAAAATCCACGAAGCCCTAGCCATAAACAACTTCGCTGTAATACCAGCGATATGGCACCGAACATGATGTTGGCGCGTGAAAGTCCCTCTCAGTTTGACCTCTGATAACTGAATTAGCGTCACGTTTTCCCACCCGCTATATGCCAAGCTCTTACTGTATATCAGCGATTTCATATTCGAGATTTCTGCCAGAAATTAAGCCGTTCAAGCAAAAAGTAAGCTCGTGGCGTTACAACATGTGCTTAATGTGCAACGCATTAAACGCATTCAGTGCCACATTAAACGTCATTTTATAGTAGCGCCTCTGTCCTGTCTCCATCTTCTACTTTTCCTTCTAATGTTGCGCTTTTAATTCCTAATAGCTTCATTACAGTTAAGGTGACTGACGTCTTGATTAAATGACTTGCTCATGCTCATTCGAGAACGAAGTAACAACAACTGAATAGTTGTAGACAGGCAAGGTGTCGATTGTTGGCACAGCGAGACGTGACGACGCGATTGTTTTGACCACACCCGAGTACACCGCCCGTCAAAGGCTGCCAAGCAAGGTCAAATTTATGCTGCCAGCCTTTCTCGACTGCAGGCCGTCTCACTTCAAAACCGCACACGGAGTAAAAAAAACCATCACTGGCTCATGTCTTTGTTCCACATATCGAAGTCTGCAGTGCCTTCGGGTGCCTTCAAGTGATTTGTGCGTCCACTGCTAGGCTTAGCAGAATCAGTGGCTTGGGGACGCGTTTTGCATATTTTTTCAGGGTGAATTAATTTCATAACGTCAGCTTTATGCTTCTGTTTGCGGCACACAATGCAGCTGTCGAGAGCTATATGTCGCGTAGGAAATAGAAGAAACAAACAGAACGGCTCAGCTATTCCATGAGTGGGAATGTCCCCAGTGTCTTAATTCCATAGAACACCTGTAACGCTAATTCCCCGGAATGGAATTGTGATAGAATGCGGGTGCTCATTCCGCAACACTTGTGTAAATATGGTATTCGCGCAGAAAGATATATAAAATCATCGTATCTTCTTTTTTTAAATCACGGCTCCAATGCCGCGCAGAACCGAAAGGCTTTCTAGATAGACAGAAGTAGGGAGCGCGTTGTAGACAATACACGAAGACACAAATGATCAAACATTTAAGGGGAAGAAACACAGGCACACACAATTCTTACCGTGAGCAACAGCATTTATTGATATTGATCGCACTGAAAATTTTCGTAGAGCAACGAGACGAAACAAAATTAAGAAGATATGAAGATAAGACAAGAAAAGGAAAAGAAGAAAAAGAAAAAGAGAAATCTCTAAGGAAATTGCTCATTGGAATAATACGCATCTCTCCAAATATTTGCTACCGCACCTCGGGATATCTGGGTTCGAAATTGAGTTACACCAAAACATATCCGCCATCTGGTCGTTCACAAGCGTTGCGAACACAACGCGGTCGCAAGGTTTTTCCGGCTCATTAGACCTTGGTATTTGGGAACCTTCGTATACCATTTGGAGGATTTCTAGTCATACGTTCAGAACGAAGAAATCTGTAATGAGGTCAGCTGAACACAGAAAACAAGAACACGAAGGGAAGGACAGGACATTCACACCGTACGGTGTAGCGGTGTGAATGTCCTGTCCTTCATTCGTGTTCTTGTTTTCTGTGCTCAGCTGACCTCATTACAGTATGTACCAACTTGCTCAACTAAATCCCGTTACGAAGAAATCTGGTTCGCATTTGAGGAGGACCACTGAGTTGTCACATACCAAAACCATCTGACTTCTTCCCAAGACCGCGGTATATATTCAAACAAACCCTACGTTGCAGTGTCAGGAGTCCTTGCAGCTCACCTCACAAGAAAAGTACTTACAATACAAGGTAATAGCCGACACCGTACAAACGAAAACTCTTTATTGCCCTATAATAAATGAAAAATAAATTAATTGTGACACATAGGCTCATGAAGTGACGACGCCAGGATTGTTATTGCTTCGTTCCTTCCACGCGATCAAAAGTTAAATTTGTCCTATTCTTTTTGTTAAATCCTTGCGTGTATCACGTCGTATTAACAGTTAAAGAGGCTGAATGGCTTGGCTTTAAAAAAAATAGACTCTCGCAAAACACAAAGGAAAAAAACTGGTCCCCGCAAAAAAGGCTCGGTAAACGATGCTTCTACACAACATACTAGATATGGGATCTGTTTTAGTAGAACGTAATCTCGATCCCAGAAGCGTCGAGCATTCCGCACTTGCGCACTACGCATTTCGGAAAAAAGGTCCATTGTGTACGTCTGTGTTCGTTCCCCCTGAAATCTATTTTTATGCTTTCTTTGTGGGTTTTCAGAGTTGAACGATCTTAAAGTGGACGCCCTTCTTGTCGTCATCGTTTATTAGAAGCGTTTAAATTACGGGCGCAGTGGGATAGCGGAACAAGATCACCAGATGTTGCTCAAAATATGAAAAGGCCCATTGTTTCAGCGTTATATTAATGTCCTAAGCAATGGCACTCATTTAAAGGCGCGCCACCCGTCATTTGCATCTCGAGCGTCACTGATTTGTAGTGTCCGAAAAACGGATCGGCTTTAATTAAACTACCCCATCTGTCAAGTTGTCTACTCATACGCGGACTCATATTGATGAACGGGTGCAAACTTTACGGCGAATCGGGACCTTTGTAAGGAGCGAGGATAACGCTGCTCGGAAGGCTTCAACCCACTTATAGATGTCGAAAGTCGCAAGCTACGCCTCGTTCATCTCCGTTCAATTTTGAATGCGCATCTGCGCCTTATATATATTATTGATTCTGCCAGCACCCGACTAAACTTGACTCACAATACGTACTCGTGATGAAGTGGTCCACTCAAGATTTACAAAGGCTGCACTGGTTTACTGAAGGCAGAATAAAAGAAACGCTGAGAAGCTTTACTCAGCGATTGACTCTTATGAGATGCACAGCGCGAGCGTTCACGAATATTGCCGCAATATTGATGTGTTTTCCGCGGCTTTATAATGATTATGCTGCATCTCATAAAAATATGTAATTTTTTTTCTGGTGGCAATGCATGTGTGAGTGCATGTCTTCACGAAGGGATTTCTTTTCGTTAGTGAGCTCGTTCACAAAAATCGTGTTTCAAAGGGATCTCGCGGCCTATGTTCTTGATGGAATGAACACACGTTAATTGGGTATAGGCTCTACGATTGCCGACGTTCACTTCCGAAATTCTTTTTATTTTCGAGGATCGTAAAAGCAGAGAACATGCGGGCGAGCTGATCAATTTTCAACATAATGAACACCCGAGACTGCGTTGTCCACGTTTTAGAGCGCAGCTCTTAGAAGCCCGTTTCCGCGTTTCCGCGTTTCGCGGCGTCGGCGTCGGCGTAACCGCCCCACTAAATTGAGTGAGAAATTGAATTGGTGTTGAAGTCACGTGACGTTGATGTTCCCGCTATATCTAGCGGAGAAACAGAATTTGTTCATGGTGCCGTGACAAGGTCATGTGACGTCATTTTCGCCCCTAAATTTAGTGGGGAAATTGACGTCACGTCAGCCATGAACAAATTCAGCGGGAGGAGGAGAGGAGGAGGAGGGAAGGAGGGAAGGAGAGAAGGAGGGGAGGGTACGGAGTTGGAGGATGGGCATACCCTCCCCTTCTCCTCCTCAAAAGCTGCGCTGTAGTTTCTCGTTATAGAGATTCGTAAACGTCTTTCGTTTTTTGTTCCTAGATCTCGAGTATTCAATAGTTTCTTTCTTACCTCATTCGGCTTATTTTGATCACGCTAATCACAGGGCAGCTTGTTCACTTTCTAGATGCAGTGTGCCCCTCACTGAACGCAGTGTTTTTTTGTTTTGTTTTTCTTGTAGACTCCTCAAAGCCTGCTTTAGTGGCTCGACATGTCGGTGAGAGATAAGCAGGTCACCAATGGAGCTCTGATCTGGCGCGTAAGGCCTCCGCGAGTGACACCCAGCGAACGCGAGCGTGTTGCCTCGAGTGACTCTTTTACTGCGCAAGCGCGTGTGCAGAGAATGCACGTTGAAAGTATTGTCCTCGCTCTATTCCCCGCTTTACCGTAAGTTCGAAAGTTCTGCCGAAAACGCCAGGTCATGGTCATTTTGTATTTCTATGTTTAGGTGACCACCAAGTGATCCGGTCAAGTCACAACAAATACGTCTGGACATCTCGGTTTAGTCCGCGATTTTCTGTCTGTTGCCACCAGCTTCCTTTCACTTATGGCGAAATATTCTGCCTCAGAAATATGAGTGAAACAAGTTTTTTTGCCTAGCGATATTATGAGGAGCTCGTCGTACAAGAAATAGACGTATGCCACGTTGTTGAAGGGACAGTTTCGTGCGCGCAGCTTGGAATTCGGTTTTTTTACGAGCTATCACGCGAGTAGTGTCCCACTTCTAAATCTACGACCTCGCGTCTGCGCTTTCCAGAGGCGGCGTACACTTTAAATGTCCGCTATGGGTATTTGCGGGAAAACCATACAAAACAATTGCCAGTGAGCCTTATCATAATTGTTCTATATTTCACGATATACGGTACTTAAGGACCGATTGCTCGCATTTGTTTAGAAGACATGTAAACAGTCCTTTCGTGGAGCGAAAAACAGGACCACGGTATTGAACTAGGCGACTTGGTAACGTGGCAAGAATAACACCTGTACGAAAAACGAGAACCACGAAAGGCACGCCACGAAATAATAATTTACGAGTAATATTGTTTAAACTTGGATTAACCCTTAAACGCAGAAGCAAGGAAATTCTCGTGTTATGTGTTCCTTTTTTCACGTTTAATGTAAGAAAGATCAGTTGCGAGTACAGCTATTGTCCTGTCGCAACGGTACGTTTCGCAATCTTGGTTCTTTCCAGTGTTGGCGGTAACAGGTTACTTTTTTCCGCAAAGTATTAAGTACTTGTTGCAATTTCAAAGCACTGATTGGTAACGTACTTATGTTATTTATTTCAACTAACGGGTAATGCAGTTACATATACTCGTTATATTCTTTTTCGATGACCTGAAGAAAGATTCACATTACGCCCGTTGGGACCAATCAGGCGAAGTAAAAAGCCCGCCATCGTGGCGTTCTTCATGTTTCTGTACATGTTTTACCCTTTACTCTTAAAAACGTCTGTGCGTCTACTTTCACGAACAATTCTTGGAAAGGCAATCACCGCAACTTATGGAGACAGCTCAGCGAATGACGATGCCGAAACATATGTTTAGACAAAAAACGCACTCTGAGTTGTGACATTAAGCAATGCAAAACGTCACGCTTGCATTGCTTAATGTCACAACTCAGACTGCGTTTTTTGTCTAAACATATGTTTCGGCATCGTCATTCGCTGAGCTGTTATAGTTGCGGTGATTAACTCTTCGAGAATTATGCGTGAAAGTAGACGCACAGATGTTTTTAAGAGTGTTGCCGAATTAATCACAAAGAAAAAGGCCCAACGAATTGAGCTTTGGACTCTGCTTGATTAGTCCAATTAGCTCGTCGCGTCGGTTGAGTCTGGTCATAAGCTGAAGCTAAGTATAATCTTACATTGATTGAGTCACCCCTGCTGCACTGCACTGACTTGTTTTTAGTATTAATGCGAAGACATTAACTGTCCCATGGAGCGGGGTCGGCGATGTCTGTAACCACGAAAAACGGCAAGGAAATTTTCTCCGTGACGTAACCACGAAAAAAGGCAGAAAAATTCCGTCCGCGGAACGATTATTAAAATGGCTGCGACACGCCGAAATGGCTGCGGAGCTTGCGCCGCGGCACCGGTCTCCAGAGCACGGTTGGCCGGCCTCCGCAGAGGCTGCTCGGCCGGCCTTTTCGGAGCTTGTACGAATACGCTACTCATACGTATGCTTTCGCATTCCTACAAGTAAGCAGTCTCAAGCGTCCTCCTGTCATATTTTTTTGTCTAGGCGTCAAGTCAATTATTATTGATCTCATTCCACATGTCTTCACAAATTTGCCCATGTTTTCCCTGCGCAAAAAGTACCACTTAAAAAGAAGCCCAGCACCCACGCCCCCAGTGTCAAAAAATGCAGTTAAAAAAAGGCTGATACCGTGAATTTATAACTAAAAATATGACGCAGAAGCAAGGTGCCTTACATTTTTATCAGTAACTGTAATCCTAACGCGTTTCCTTTATTCTGAGGTAACGTAGGTCAATAACGCTTTCCAATATTGTGCGAGTTCCGTGAGACGTATTTCAATACAGTTTTTGGTAACACCTACAACACTGTTTTTCTTTAAATTGTTGTTGATATCGTTTTTAAAAAAAGATCGGTTGTGTGTATGTTTAAATAGCCTAGAACTTGGTCTGACTAAACGGGCGACGAGTCTTGCACCTCTAGGGGAGAAGTTTAGCCAGTGTTGCAGTACAACGGCTAGCCTGGGTTCTTCAACGTGCATCAAGCAGTAGTGATGCACGACCGCAAGCCGGTACGATGCTCATCCAGATCGAGACGGGCAGAGGGATTGAAGTCGGGGTCCTGGGTTCTGCAGCGCGAGCTTCTTTCGCTGGACGTACTCCGAGCTGGTGTGCGATAGCCCACTCGGCCAGCGATCCCCCTTTCTTTTTTAAGTAAAAATATACTGTTGATTAATCTCCCCGCATAATTCGTGGAGTGAAGAACACATTGTTGATTGACTTCCCCGCAGACTTCAGGGCCAAACTCGACGTGATGTTACCTGACGTCATACGACGCGCTAAAACGACTTGACGTCAAGATGTCGAGTCACGGCGTGCGTGATACAATGACATGACGCTGAGTCAAATTTCACGCTATGATTTGAGGGCAGCTTGATGTTAGGTAGTCCGATGTCACTTTCCGTGACGTCACGGTGTTGTCGCGCGGTCACCCGATACCCTGACATCACGCGACGTTGTTTTCCCCGCTCCATTTAGCCGGAACCTGCATAAACGAACAAAACAAAAAACCGTCTAAAATATGAAAACATTTCGTTAAAAAATAAAATTGTTGGTTTAAGATATAAGACGGAGTATTTGAGGCGACATTCGACCTTCGTGGGTGTTTCGGGAACTTTGGAACTACGCTTCATTTCGCACTTACGAGTTGGAACAGAAAAAAACGCTGCGCATGCCAGACCCAAACCGAGGAAGCCGATGGCCGGGTTTGCTAGTGCGATGGAACCAGCTTCCAAACTAATGGCGTCACACCCCAGCCTCGCCTGTTTTCGATATCGTCATAAGGAAACCGTGGTCACACCGCTGTTACGTCGTACGAGACACTGCCCGCAGACACAGTCCGAGGCCTTCCTTGCATGAGGGTCCCATCGGTCAAGCAAAAAAGCGGTCTGCAGATATGTTTTAGGGATACGAGTGTACGAAGCCGAAATGCTTCAAGCATGCTTGAGGCGTTTCCATGGACGCTTGTTCCATCGAGCCTGCAGCAAACACCTTCTATTTAGTCTTACGTGCCAGTTGTGCAGCTGCGGCTCCGGGGTAGCGGTCACGAGGTTGCACCCCACGGTGACTGGCATATCGAGAACTGCAGGAAGGCATTTCGGTTGTTGCGCCTCCATAGCGAGACTCCCGCCTTCGATGATGCTGCGGCGCGTCGTGAGCTTCGCGGTTGCACGCACGGCCAAAGCACGGCGGAAAGCAAGAAGTGCGTGCTGGATGCTTGGCATCGGAAAAAGAAGTCGCTCTTCCGTTTTCTTTCTTTCGGTGACTGTAGCTATGCTCCATTCTAATAGGGAGTTTCCGTAGATCGTTTTCACTGCCCCACAACGCTTTCCGCAGCCCGTTACAATACCCGGAACCCTACAGTCAAGGCTATTGGCGGTCATCCGCAGCAGCAGCTTCTTCGATGGGAGGGCTTAGCGGAGGGGAAACGCGGTCTACGAAAACTCTCTAATGTGTCCGAAAATTGCAGCTCAGGGGCTCGAAAGGAGAACGAAGCTTTCCCCATAATCACGCACAGTGAAAATGGCCCCATCCAGGAGCTCCTTTCTAGAACGGTCAGTACCTAATATTTGCCTGCCACGTGGGTACTGTACTGGGTGATTCAAGGAGCGGCTAGGCACTTTAAATCGACTGCAAAATTCAGTTCCTTAACCGATCGCGCTACGACTTTGCGCAGCGTTGCCCACAGATGGTGCATTCATTTTTTGTAAAATTTGTAAGAGCGAAGTTTACTTGAGGAAAAAGTAAAGAGAGAAAAAGGCTTAGCTCCTACGGAAACGCAGTGAAGGCACCGGTCTTCAAACAATACGGCGCCGCTTCGCATTGGAGACAAGAGATGAAGCAAGCGGTTCCGACGCCAACTGCCACCAACCAACGAGCATACAGCGCCGAGAGACGGCGTCTTTAGCAGACGATATTTTCGACTCAAAAGCGGCGCGCGTTCCGCAGGCGGCGACAGTCGCAGAAACAAAAACAGGCGCGGTAATGACAATGAACTGCAAAGCAGACGACACAAGTACCACGAAAAAAAAAAGACAGTCAAAATAAACCGGCAAACCATTTTTTATTCGAGTATGTGTCCATTCAATGTGTTTTATTCGTAAGGATGATAAAATAATGCATTGACAACTGATATCAGAAAAGCTCGCGTCGCTTTTGAGTCGAAAAAATCGTCTGCTAAAGACGCCGTCGCTCGTCGCTGTATGCTCGTTCGTTTGCCGCAATTGGCGTCGCGACCGCTTGCGCCATCTCTTGTCCCCCGTGCGAAACGGCGCCGCATTGTTTGAAGACCGGTGGCTTCGCTGCGTTTCCATAGGAGCTAAGCCTTTTTCTTTCTTTACTTTTTCCTCAAGTAAATTCGCTCTTCGCAAATTTTACAAAAAAAAATTACCATCTGTGGGCAACGGTGCACAAATTCGTAGCACGATAGGTTAAGAAACCGAATTTTGCTGTCGATTTAAAGAGCCTGGCTGCTCCTTGAATCACCCAGTAGAATGGCAACGTAACCCGTAAGAAAACAATCGCGCGACCGCGCTAGACAGTGTGTTTGAATTTACCTCGAACGTATACATTTCGAGAAATCCGTGAAACATAGGCTACTGCGGACGGTGCATGTGACTTATACGACCAGGGGAACGTAATATAAAAGTTTATTCACCAAGTTAAGCCACGAGAGCCCTGATACGATTTCTCGAGGACACCCGGTTCATGCGATCCCTGTAGTCAGAGACTGACATTTTGAACTATTCAATTCATCATCCTTTCAGCTCTCTCTTCTCATATTCATTAAGCACCTCATCCCACCTTTTTATCCCTTAATCCTTTCCCCTGTGCAGAAAAGCCAGCTGGGACAGAAGTCCAGGGTTACATCTCTGCCCTTCACTCACTACTTTAATAAAACAAAAGCTCTATCATTAAGTAAATTGTGATAATTCACTTTTTAAGTTGAAAATAAACGTATGGCTTCAATTATAGATTTGCTGAGCCCCATCCGAAACAACTAAGGCAGTCAACTATCAACGACTTAAAGCGCGTGGGAAGCGCTGGACTTCGCCAAATTTACCCCCCGTACAACGGGCGCAAAGCTAGCGGTGCGAAAACACATGTGATGATTTTTTCATCAACGTTTTCACACACATAGCCTCGTACCCGTGGCACGAATGGTAACTTGGGCGCATCACAGCGCTTTCCACCTGCATTAAGTTGTTTAAAAATTTACCGAGTCAGACGTTTCCTAGCATATTAACAAGTTACTAATTAAAATAATTATTTTTATTACCTAAGTCTATAAAAACGTTTAGTTAATTATTTAAATTAACGCTATAAATAGCCCCTCATATTGCATCACCCCACTTTCATTATAAGTCACTTGTACACTCCAGATTAGTGTAGCTTCAACGAAGTTTTTACAATAAATATTTTTAATTAAATCGAAACGTTCTTCACGTGTGTAAGTACCTTGTACTGACATTAAACCAGTAGCCATTTTTGTAGCGTTGCTATTGACAGCGTCTCTTGTGCAAAATACAATTTGCACCGCGGAATTCGTTATTGTTATGAACAACAAAAAACTACGACTACCAGAACTGTAAACTTACGTCGCGATCAAGCCATAGAGTATACCTGAATAACTAAAACAAATACGATTTACCACTCCAAGTTACTTTACTTTAAAAACTGCCTTTTTTCCCGCTCAAAGGAAATCTTAATAGCGGTGTGAAGTGATTCAAAATGAAATTAGGAATAGGAATATGGGGCTCAGAATATATGATCTGTACTTTTTCGAATCGGGTCTACGCGTTTTTTTCCAGATTGCGATCCGACCGGCGATGCATGCAAGTTTTGAGATGGCCGTTTTGAGTAGCCTAAAACTGCGGATTATGGGCGTAGGCAGTTTGCAAGAACTTCTCGGACATATTTTTATTTTGTGCACGTCGTGAAAACGACCAGCTGATTGCAGAGTTCCCGCCTAATGACCGACGCGAGTTGCATATTGTTTTGCATACCGCGCCTTGCCGGGGCAGAATCCGTAGCCTCCATGGGAGACAAAGTAATTTGCATAATTATCTAGCGCGTAGACTCTTCTACCACTCGGCCTTAAGATTGCTAACGAATATGCAAAGTTTATTTCGTGCACAAATGTTGTTTCCCACGCGTACGTATGACCTAAAAAGACTCTACGCTGCCATGACAGAAACATGCTTTGTAACAATGTTTTCTCAGCGTAAGTTTGTCCTCTATATAATTGTTATGCCTGGGTTTCACTATAGTTCCGCAAAGCTTAAAACGATACAAAACCGGAAATTTCATTTTGCAAATTAAGTCCGCAGAAGCGTTGAACAGGACGTTACGAACTCCAAAACGTCACCCTTTCATTGAAATCTCAAACGAATGCCGTACTTTCGGAAAAGAGCGGCGCGATCAAGCGAGGGCTATGACGTTACGGTCCTCCTGGAACAGTTGAGAATGAGGAGAAGCTGCCTCACTTTTCTCTTCCTCTCTTCTGTTCACCAGCTCGAGGGGATGTGGGGAGGAGGAGAAGTGAGATTCGTGACGGCCTCGTCGGCCGTGTTCAATCGCGCACTACTTTTCCGAAAATACGGCGATCCGTTAGAGATATCGTGGTATGAGTGATGTTTATTTGGTTTTGCAGCGTCCCGCCTATCAGTCCAGCCTTGTTTTGTGAGCTCAACATTTCGGTTCAGTATCCCTTTAAGGACTGTATGGAAGAATTTCCGTTCTCCCGCCTCTAGCGCGCGCTTCCAATTTTTGTACACGTCGGCGTCTCGTAAGCTTCGAACCTGCACGGGAAATCAAAATACATTGGAACCCAACGAGTGTGTGCAGGAGCATAGCGTCCTCTATACTCACAAAGCCTGGAAGTTCGACAACGGAGCCATAGACTGTCCGGTCGCAGATTTGGAATCCTAGGATTTGGTAGTACAGAGCATTTCTCGGGGAACCTGGACGTCAGCACACTGCTTTTGCAGCAGCGAGGACCCGGAACACACTTGTTCGCTCGGGGGAAGTGTGTTTCGGTGTCTCGCCGCAGCAGTGCGCCAGTCACGTGGCTCTCCTTTCCGTCCGTTGTCTGCCGCTCCACCTTTTCCACTTCGGCGGCCGCTTCTCGTGGTTATCAGCCAGGCTTTGTCAGTACACAGGAGGCTATGGATGGAGGCAGCCGCCGGAACAAGATCTCGTGCCGTTCCCACTCCCTCAGGAACTATCGAATATTCGCATAGAACGCAATCATTGGGATGATGGCCGACGGAACTCTCGAACACATGACGCTCTATGGCGCCAGAAACCGAAAACTGGCAAAAATGTGCCCCATTTTACCATTAAAGTTTTCAGAAAACCGCTTCTAACTTTTGTCACTTATAACTTATAACATGTCAGTTCGTGCTGAAACTTTGGCATCTGGTTCGGACCTCTAGCGCTACCTTTTTGAGGAGAATGAGTCTTCCTCAATAAATAATTACCTTCTACGAAAAAAAAAGAAACCTAAATATTTTTGGTGCACATGCTGTATATCAATACCGCATACAAATAGACCGTTGGTGCAGGCTTTCGTACGTTTTGATGCGCTAAATTCGCGGTGAAAAATATGCCTGCTCAGCACACGCGAAAGATTACCACATAGAAGATAAGGTCTAGAGCATCAAAACACATAGCACATAGAAGATAAGGTCTAGGCATTACGCCATTGTTAGCGAAACCAACGTTACTAGGTTAGCTCAGTCGTGAAGCACCCGAAGAGGGTGATTCACCCTCCCGTCACACCCTCCCCGACACCCCATCAGTCCACCTCTGCCGCTTAAAGCGCCATCTATATTTTCGATTTAAAAGTCTATGTTCCATAGAGCACTGTGCAATGCCACCTAGACGGCTGAGCTTCTGAAATCATAGGTGCTCCATAGAATACACTGCAGTTACCATAGGAGTCAATGCCAAAACAGTCTGCGCGTCCAAAGAAGACGACCGTGGGGGCAGACGGATGTACTGCACGTCAAAGCAGCGTCTATGGCACAGTTCCGTAACTGATCTATTCTGGTAACGCTGGTGGAACCCCAACGGGTCCGACCTAACTTAAAGGAGCTGTGTAACAATTTCAGTGCTTTGCCTAAATAACTTGGGACTTGGTGTCTCGACCTTTCTGAAGTAAAGAACAAAAAACCGCTTTTGCCTGCATGTCCTAGTTTTTATTTTAAAAATGGACAAAGATTGAGGTTTTCGGCACCTCTCAACTCCTTCACACATCTTTCGAGTCACGTGCGCTGTGACGTCAAATGGAAGACGCAAGGGGTTCAGGTGAAGCTCTTTCTCTAGAGCCATCAGTGAGCACCGAGAACTCACCTGCTCGCGACCTCTTGACCACGTACTTGCGCAGAGCGATCAACATGGCGAGAGCAGGAAAGTCTCATCCGGGTCCGGCCATCCCCGCCCGGCTCTGCCCCCGTCCCCTCCCGCTTCTGACGGCTGTTCGCGGTAGCAGAAAGAGCTTACGGTTTTGTTGACCTCAGATAGATGGCGCCACTTAAACTCCGTATAATAAAGGTTTTGTCGATGGTACCAGGTTTTTGACGCATTTATATCTAGGTTGGAACGACAAGACTTTATAGAAAAATTACCTTTTATCGAGCACGTATTTGCACATCTTCCTTACATTTTACAAGTCCCCCACTGACGTCATGCCGCGTTGTTCTCATGGCCGCCGCTCGCGGCTGCAGGTCGGGAAATATTCTAATATTTGCCTCGCGATTACTTGGCGGAATCGCAATATTTCGAAGGACGCAGAGGTGTTTTCTGTCCTCTTCTGACGAAGATAAACAATGTCAAAAAGTAGAAGACGCAAATTCTTTCGATGTTAAAATCTTTGCACAGCTCCTTTAAATGGCACACAAGTTGAAACTCAACGATAGATAGTACTTGGCAAAGCGGCAGATGCGTGCATCTTGGCGTTGCCGCTCCTACATTGCTCCCGTTGTGAGACGTAGTAATGACGCCTTTTCACTGGCGGATTCGCGGGAGGATCCCCGCAGGCGGGAAGTGGATTTTGCAGCCGGGTGGCGAAATCGACTCGTCACTGGCAGAAAATCTGGATATGGGTCTCGAACTGATAAAGAGTTTCCGCCAGCGACGAGCCGATTTCGCGCCCCGGTTGCAAAATACCCTTTCCATTTGCGCGGTTCCGCCCGCGAATCTACAAG
>JAZHYW010060840.1:0-29176 GCA_037355805.1 Ixodes ricinus | reverse complement strand
CGGCGTCTGCAGCAGCATAGCCTTCTCTATACTCGCAAAGCCTGGCCGTTCAACGACGGAGCCATAGAGTGCCCGGTCGCAGATTCGTAGCGCGAGGATCTGGTAGCACAGAGCATTTTGCGGGGAACCTGAATGTCAGCGCACAGCATTTGCAGAGGCGAGGACCCGAAACAAGGTTTTGAAACCCGACGAGAAAAGAAGCCGTAGCGCGAGGAACGCAAGGAGCATGAGCGGGCATTCCATCGCTGAGGAAAAGTGTGTTTCGGCGTCTCGCCGCAGCGAAGTGCCCGTCACGTGGCTCCTAGAGTGCCTTCATACACACGCGCGCTTTTGCTTGAGTGGTGACATCTCAGCCATTTTTCCGCCCAATCAGTTTCTTTACGCATTTTTGAAGTGCGCGCAATCCGGTGTCACTCAGATCGAGCGCGTAGCTTTGGCTAATGCATGGACGCCATTTTACCACCCAAGTCAGGCACCGAGTGCGCGAGAGCGTCACGCGCTGGCACATTCAGGGCAACACTGGATGTCTTCAGCCTGAGACAGACAGACATGCAGGCACCCTAGTGGCTCCTCCTTCCCCCCCCAATCCGCTGTCTGCCGCTCTACCTTTTCAATTTCGCCGGCCGCTTCTGTTGGCGATCTGCCAGGCTTTTGTCAGTATAGAGGAGGCTATGGCAGCAGTAAATGTTTTAAAGCAAAAGCCTAAAACAAATGGCATCTTGCACGCGCGTTCGTCAACGCTTTATTTCAGTTATTTACTTCAAATATTTTATACAGAGAAGGCTTGCGCGTGTGGCGCGTGCGGCAGTGCGAGCGTAGAGTTTTTGTTGACGCACATGAAAAATCCACGAAGCCCTAGCCATAAACAACTTCGCTGTAATACCAGCGATATGGCACCGAACATGATGTTGGCGCGTGAAAGTCCCTCTCAGTTTGACCTCTGATAACTGAATTAGCGTCACGTTTTCCCACCCGCTATATGCCAAGCTCTTACTGTATATCAGCGATTTCATATTCGAGATTTCTGCCAGAAATTAAGCCGTTCAAGCAAAAAGTAAGCTCGTGGCGTTACAACATGTGCTTAATGTGCAACGCATTAAACGCATTCAGTGCCACATTAAACGTCATTTTATAGTAGCGCCTCTGTCCTGTCTCCATCTTCTCTACTTTTCCTTCTAATGTTGCGCTTTTAATTCCTAATAGCTTCATTACAGTTAAGGTGACTGACGTCTTGATTAAATGACTTGCTCATGCTCATTCGAGAACGAAGTAACAACAACTGAATGGTTGTAGACAGGCAAGGTGTCGATTTTTGGCACAGCGAGACGTGACGACGCGATTGTTTTGACCACACCCGAGTACACCGCCCGTCAAAGGCTGCCAAGCAAGGTCAAATTTATGCTGCCAGCCTTTCTCGACTGCAGGCCGTCTCACTTCAAAGCCGCACACGGAGTAAAAACAATCCATCACTGGCTCATGTCTTTGTTCCACATATCGAAGTCTGCAGTGCCTTCGGGTGCCTTCAAGTGATTTGTGCGTCCACTGCTCAGGCTTAGCAGAATCAGTGGCTTGGGGACGCGTTTTGCATATTTTTTCAGGGTGAATTAATTTCATAACGTCAGCTTTATGCTTATTCTTGCGGCACACAACGCAGCTGTCGAGAGCTATTGTCGCGTAGGAAATAGAAGAAACAAACAGAACGGCTCAGCTATTCCACGAGTGGGAATGTCCCCAGTGTCTTAATTCCTAGGACTTGAATGGAATAACCTGTAACGCTAATTCCCCGGAATGGAATTGTGATAGAATGCGGGTGCTCATTCCGCAACACTTGTGTAAATATGGTATTCGCGCAGAAAGATATATAAAATCCTCGTATCTTCTTTTTTTAAATCACGGCTCCAATGCCGCGCAGAACCGAAAGGCTTTCTAGATAGACAGAAGTAGGGAGCGCGTTGTAGACAATACACGAAGACACAAATGATCAAACATTTAAGGGGAAGAAACACAGGCACACACAATTCTTTCCGTGAGCAACAGCATTTATTGATATTGATCGCACTAAAAATTTTCGTAGAGCAACGAGACGAAACAAAATTAAGAAGATATGAAGATAAGACAAGAAAAGGAAAAGAAGAAAAAGAAAAATAGAAATCTCTAAGGAAATTGCTCATTGGAATAATACGCATCTCTCCAAATATATGCTACCGCACCTCAGGATATCTGGGTTCGAAATTGAGTTACACCAAAACATATCCGCCATCTGGTCGTTCACAAGCGTTGCGAACACAACGTGGTCGCAAGGTTTTTCCGGCTCATTAGACCTTGGTATTTGGGAACCTTCGTGTACCATTTGGAGGATTTCTAGTCATACGTTCAGAACGAAGAAATCTGTAATGAGGTCAGCTGAACACAGAAAACAAGAACACGAAGGGAAGGACAGGACATTCACACCGTACGGTGTAGCGGTGTGAATGTCCTGTCCTTCATTCGTGTTCTTGTTTTCTGTGTTCAGCTGACCTCATCACAGTATGTACCAACTTGCTCAACTAAAACCCGTTACGAAGAAATCTGGTTCGCATTTGAGGAGGACCACTGAGTTGCCACATACCAAAACCATCTGACTTCTTCCCAAGACCGCGGTATATATTCAAACAAACCCTACGTTGCAGTGTCAGGAGTCCTTGCAGCTCACCTCACAAGAAAAGTACTTACAATACAAGGTAATAGCCGACACCGTACAAACGAAAACTCTTTAATGCCCTATAATAAATGAAAAATAAATTAGTTGTGACACATAGGCTCATGAAGTGACGACGCCAGGATTGTTATTGCTTCGTTCCTTCCACGCGATCAAAAATTAAATTTGTCCTATTCTTTTTGTTAAATCCTTGCGTGTATCACGTCGTATTAACAGTTAAAAAGGCTGAATGGCTTGGCTTTAAAAAAATAGACTCTCGCAAAACAGAAAGGAAAAAAAACTGGTCCCCGCAAAAAAGGCTCGGTAAACGATGCTTCTACACAACATACTAGATATGGGATCTGTTTTAGTAGAACGTAATCTCGATTCCAGAAGCGTCGAGCATTCCGCACTTGCGCACTACGCATTTCGGAAAAAAGGTCCATTGTGTACGTCTGTGTTCGTTCCCCCTGAAATCTATTTTTATGCTTTCTTTGTGGGTTTTCAGAGTTGAACGATCTTAAAGTGGACGCCCTTCTTGTCGTCATCGTTTATTAGAAGCGTTTAAATTACGGGCGCAGTGGGATAGCGGAACAAGATCACCAGAGGTTGTTCAAAATATGAAAAGGCCCATTGTTTCAGCCTTATATTAATGTCCTAAGCAATGGCACTCATTTAAAGGCGCGCCGCCCGTCATTTGCATTTCGAGCGTCACTGATTTGTAGTGTCCGAAAAACGGATCGGCTTTAATTAAACTACCCCATCTGTCAAGTTGTCTACTCATACGCGGACCCATATTGATGAACGGGTGCAAACTTTACGGCGAATCGGGACCTTTGTAAGGAGCGAGGATAACGCTGCTCGGAAGGCTTCAACCCACTTATAGATGTCGAAAGTCGCAAGCTACGCCTCGTTCATCTCCGTTCAATTTTGAATGCGCATCTGCGCCTTATATATATTATTGATTCTGCCAGCACCCGACTAAACTTGACTCACAATACGTACTCGTGATGAAGTGGTCCACTCAAGATTTCCAAAGGCTGCACTGGTTGACTGAAGGCAGAATAAAAGAAACGCTGAGAAGCTTTACTCAGCGATTGACTCTTATGAGATGCACAGCGCGAGCGTTCACGAATATTGCCGCAATATTGATGTGATTTTCCGCGGCTTTATAATGATTATGCTGCATCTCATAAAAATATGTAATTTTTTTTCTGGTGGCAATGCATGTGTGAGTGCATGTCTTCACGAAGGGATTTCTTTTCGTTAGTGAGCTCGTTCACAAAAATCGTGTTTCAAAGGGATCTCGCGGCCTATGTTCTTGATGGAATGAACACACGTTAATTGGGTATAGGCTCTACGATTGCCGACGTTCACTTCCGAAATTCTTTTTATTTTCGAGGATCGTAAAAGCAGAGAACATGCGGGCGAGCTGATCAACTTTCAACATAATGAACACCCGAGACTGCGTTGTCCACGTTTTAGAGCGCAGCTCTTAGAAGCCCGTTTCCGCGTTTCCGCGTTTCGCGGCGTCGGCGTCGGCGTAACCGCCCCACTAAATTGAGTGAGAAATTGAATTGGTGTTGAAGTCACGTGACGTTGATGTTCCCGCTATATCTAGCGGAGAAACAGAATTTGTTCATGGTGACGTGACAAGGTCATGTGACGTCATTTTCGCCCCTAAATTTAGTGGGGAAATTGACGTCACGTCAGCCATGAACAAATTCAGCGGGAGGAGGAGAGGAGGAGGAGGGAAGGAGGGAAGGAGAGAAGGAGGGAGGGTACGGAGTTGGAGGATGGGCATACCCTCCCCTTCTCCTCCTCAAAAGCTGCGCTGTAGTTTCTCGTTATAGAGATTCGTAAACGTCTTTCGTTTTTTGTTCCTAAATCTCGAGTATTCAATAGTTTCTTTCTTACCTCATTCGGCTTATTTTGATCACGCTAATCACAGGGCAGCTTGTTCACTTTCTAGATGCAGTGTGCCCCTCACTGAACGCAGTGTTTTTTTTGTTTTGTTTTTTGTAGACTCCTCAAAGCCTGCTTTAGGGGCTCGACATGTCGGTGAGAGATAAGCAGGTCACCAGTGGAGCTCTGATCTGGCGCGTAAGGCCTCCGCGAGTGACACCCAGCGAACGCGAGCGTGTTGCCTCGAGTGACTCTTTTACTGCGCAAGCGCGTGTGCAGAGAATACATGTTGAAAGTATTGTCCTCGCTCTATTCCCCGTTTTACCGTAAGTTCGAAAGTTCTGCCGAAAACGCCAGGTCATGGTCATTTTGTATTTCTATGTTTAGGTGACCACCAACGTGATCCAGTCAAGTCACGACGAATACGTCTTGACATCTCGGTTTTAGTTCGCGTTTTTCAGTCTGTTGCCACCAGCTTCCTTTCACTTATGGTGAAATATTCTGCCTCAGAAATATGGGCGAAACAAGTTTTTTTGCATAGCGATATTATGAGGAGCTCGTCGTACAAGTGAATAGACGTATGCCACGTTGTTGAAGGGACAGTTTCGTGCGCGCAGCTTGGAACTGGGCTTTTTGACGAGCTATCACGCGAGTAGTGTCCCACTTTGAAATCTACGACCTCGAGTCTCGCAGGTTTCCGGAGGGTGGCGAACACTTTGTATGTCCACTACGGGTATTTGCGGCCGAAAACCATACAAAACAATTGCCAGTGAGCCTTATCATAATTGTTCTATATTTCACGAAACACGGTACTTAAGGACCAATTGCTCGCATTTGTTTAGAAGACATGTAAACAGTCCTTTCGTGGAGCGAAAAACAAGGACCACAGTAGTGAACTAGGCGACTTGGTAACATGACAAGAATAACACCTGTACGAAAAACGAGAACCACGAAAGGCACGCCACGAAATAATAATTTACGAGTAATATTGTTTAAACTTGGATTGAACTCTTAAACGCAGAAGCAAGGAAATATCTCGCGTTATGTGTTCCTTTTTTTCCACGTTTAATGTAAAAGAAGATCAGTTGCGAGTACAGCTATTGTCCTGTCGCAACGGTACGTTTCGCAGTCTTGGTTCTTTCCAGTGTTGGCGGTAACACGTTACTTTTTTCCGCAAAGTATTAAGTACTTGTTGCAATTTCAAAGCACTGATTGGTAACGTACTTATGTTATTTATTTCAACTAACGGGTAACGCAGTTACATTACTCGTTATATTCTTTTTCGATGACCTGAAGAAAGATTCACATTACGCCCAGAAGCACCCCGACGCTACGATATGATGGGACCAATCAGACGAAGTAAAAAGCCTCGCCATCATGGCGTTCGTCACGTTTCTGTACGTGTTCTATCCTTTCCGAATTAATCACAAAGAAAAAGGGTCTCAACGAATTGAGCTTTGGACGCTGCTTGATTGGTCCGATTAGCTCGTCGCGTCTGTTGCGTCTGGTCATAAGCTGAAACTAAGTATAATCTTACATTGTTTCAGTCACCCACGCTGCACTGCACTGACTTGTTTTTAGTATTAATGCGAATGCATTAGCTGTCCCATGAAGCGGGGTCAGCGTTGTCTGTAACCGCGAAAAACGGCAGGGAAATTCCCTTCGTGACGTAACCGCGAAAAAAGGCAGAGAAATTCCCTTTGCGGAACGGCTATTAAAATGGCTGCGACACGCCGGAACGGCTGCGGAGCTTGCGCCGCGGCATCGGTCTTTAGAGCACGATCGGCCGGCCTCCGCAGAGGCTGCTTGGCCGGCTATTTCGGAGCTTGTAAGAATATGCTACTCATACGTAAGCTTTCGTATTCGTACAAGTAAGCAGTCTCAAACGTCCTCCTGTAATTTTTTTTTTGAGGCGTCAAGCCAATGATTATTGATCTCATTACACATGTTTTCACAATTTCGCCCATGTTTTATCCGCGCAAAAAGTACCACTTCAAAAAGGAGTCCAGCAACCACGCCCCTTGTCCCAGTGTCAAAAAACGCTGTTAAAAAAAGCCTGGTACCGTGAATTTATAAATCGAAATAAACGCAGAAGTAACGTGCGCTACATTTTTATCAGTAACTGTAATGGTAACGCGTTTCCTTTACTTTCAGGTAACGTAGGTCGATAACGCGTTCCTTTTTTGTGTGAGTCCCCTGAGACGTATTTCAATACAGTTTTTGGTAACACCCACAACACTGTTTTGTTTTATGTATTTGTTATTGATATCGTTTGCTAAAACAAATCGGTTGTGTGTATGTTTATATAGCCTAGAACTTGGTCTCCCTCAACGGGTGACGAGTCTCTCAGCTTTAGGTGAGAAACTTAGGCAGTGGTGCAGTACAACGGCTAGCCTGGGTTCTTCAACGTGCATCAAGCAGTAGTGATACATGACAGCACGCCGGTACGATGCTCATCCAAATCAAAACGGGCAGGAGCGGGGATTGAATCCACGGTCCTAGGTTTAATCAAGGGCACTGCAGCGCGAGCTTCTTTCACTGCTCGTGCTCCGAGCTGGTGTGCGCTAGCCCACTCGACCACCGACCCCCCTTATCTTTATCAAGTAAAACCACACCGTTGATTAATCTTGCTGCAAAATTTGTGGAGTGAAGACCAGATTGTTGATTGACTTCCCCGCAAACTTCAGGGCCGAACTCGACGTGACGTTACTTGACGTCATACGACGTGGTGAACACGACGTGACGTCAAGATGTTGAGTCATGGTGTGCGTGATACAATGACATGATGCCGAGTCAATTTTCACGCTATAATTTGAGTGCAGCTTGATGTTAGGTAGTCCGATGTCACGTTCCGTGACGTCACGGAGTCGTCGTGCTGTCACCCGATACCCTGTCATCACGCGACGTTGTTTTCCCCGCTAAATTTAGCCGGAACTTGCATGGACGAACAAAACAAAAACTTTCTAAGATATAAAAATGTCTCATTAAAAAATTAAATTGCTGGATTAAGATATAAAACGGAGTATTTTAGGCGAAATTCGACCATCGTGGGGGCTTCGGGGCACGTTGGAACCACGTTTCGTTTCGCACTTATGAGTTGGAACAGAAAAAACGCTGCGCATGCCAGTCCCAAACCGAGGAAGCCGATGGCCGGGTTCGCAAGTGCGACAAAACCAGCTTCCAAAAAAAAAAAAAAGTGGCGTCGCGCTTCAGCTTTGTTTGTCTTCGATATCGTGATAAGGAAACCGTGGTCACACCGCTGCTATATTGTACGAGACACGGCCCGCAGACACAGTCCGAGGCCTTGCTTGCATGACGGGCACATCGGCCAAATAAAAGCGGCTGCAGATATCTTTTAAGGATACGAGTGTATGAAGCCGAAATTCTTCAAGCATCCTTGAGGCGTTTCCGCAGGTGCTTCTGCCATAGAGTCTGCAGCAAATAGCTTGTATTTAAACTGATGAGCGAGTTGTGTAACTCCGGCTCAAGGGTGGCGGTCACGAGGTTGCACGCCACGGTGACTGGTTTAAAGAGAACTGCAGGAACGCCTTTCTGTTGTTCCGCCTCCACGGCGAGATTCCCGCCTTCGATGATGCTTCGGCGCGTCGCGAGCTTCGCTGTTGCACGCACGGCCAGTGCAGGGGGAAAGCAAGGAGCGCGTGCTGCATGCTCGCCATAGGAAAAAAGACGCTGTTCTGTTTTCGTCCTCTCGGTGACTGTAGCTATGATCCATTCTGATCTGTTCGAAAATCGCAGCTCCGCGGGCTCGAAAGGCGAACGAAGCACTCGCCATATTCACGAACACTGAAAATGGCACCAGCCAGGAGCTCCTGTCTGGAACGGTCTGTACCTGGTATTTGCCTGCCACATGGGTACTGTAGAATCGCCACGTAACTCGTAAGAAAACAATCGCGCTTTTGCGCTAGGCAGTGTGTTTGAATTTACCTCGAACGTATACATTTCGAGAAATCCGTGAAATATAGGCTACTGCGGACGATGCATGTGACTTATACGGCCAGGGGAACGTAATATAAGGTTTTATTCATCAAATTAGGCCACAAAAGCCCTGATACAATTTCTCGAGCACACCCGGTTGATGCGATACCTGTAGGCAGAGACGAAAAGTTTTGAACTAATCAACCCATCATCCTTTGAGCTCTCTCTTCTCAAATTCATTAAGCACCTCATCCCACCTTCTTATCCCTTAATCCTTTCTCCTGTGCAGAGTAGCCAGCTAGGACAGAAGTCCAGGCTTACCTCTCTGCCTTTCACTCATTACTTTAATAAAAAAAAAGCTATATCACTAGGTAAATTGTGTTAATTCACTTCTTAAGTTGCAAGTAAACGTATGGCTTTAAATATAGATTTGCTGAGCCCCATCCGAAACAACTGAGTCAGTCAACTATCAACAACTTAAACCGCGTGGGAAGCGCTTGACTTCGCCAAATTTACCCTTCATGCAACAGGCGCAAAGCTAGCGGTGCGAAAACACATGTGATGATCTTTTCATCGGTGTTTTCACACACCTAGCCTCGTACCCGTGGCACGAATGGTAACTTGGGCGCATCACAGCGATTCCCACCTGCTTTAACTTGTTTAAAATTTTACTGATTGAGACGTTTCCTAGCTGATTAACAAATGACTAATTAAATTCATTATTTTTATTACCTAAGTGTATTAACAACGTTTAGTTAATTATTTAAATTAATGCGATAAATAGCCCCTCGTATTGCATCCCACTTTCATTATAAGTCACTTGCACACTCCAGATTAGTGTAGCTTCCAAGAAGTTTTTACAATAAATACTTTCAAATTAAATCTAAACGCTCTTTACATGTATAAGTACCTTGTACTGACATTAAACCAGCAGCCATTTTTGTAGCGTTGCTGTTGAGAGCGTCTCTTGTGCAGACTACAATTTGCACCGCGGAATTCGTTATTGTCATGAACAGCAAATAACTATGACTACCAGAACTGTAAACTGACGTCGCGATCAAGCTATGGAGCGTACCTGAATAACTAAAAGAAATACGGTTTACGACTCCAAGTTACTTTACTTTAAAAACTGCCTTTTTTCCCGCTCAAAGGAAATCTTAATAGCGGTGTGAAGTGATTGAAAATGAAATTAGGAATAGGAATATGTAGCTCAGAATATATGATCTGTACTTTTTCGAATCGGGTCTACGCGTTTATTTCCAGATTGTGATCCGGCCGGCGATGCATGCAAGTTTTGAGATGGCCGTTTTGAGTAGCTTAAAACTGCGGATTATGGGCGTAGGCAGTTTGCAAGAACTTCTCGGACATATTTTTATTTTGTGCACGTCGTGAAAACGACCAGCTGATTGCAGAGTTCCCGCCTAATGACCGACGCGAGTTGCATATTGTTTTGCATACCGCGCCTTGCCGGGGCGGAATCCGTAGCCTCCATGGGAGACAAAGTAATTTGCATAATTATCTAGCGCGTATACTCTTCTACCACTCGGTCTTAAGATTGCTAACGAATATGCAAAGTTTATTTCGCGCACAAATGTTGTTTCCCACGGGTACGTATGACCTAAAAAGACTCTACGCTGCCATGACAGAAACATGCTTTGTAGCAATGTTTTCTCAGCGTAAGTTTGTCCTCAATATTATTGTTATGCCTGGGTTTCACTATAGTTCCGCAAAGCTTAAAACGATACAAAACCGAAAATTTCATTTTGCAAATTAAGTCCGCAGAAGCGTTGAACAGGACGTTACGAACTCCAAAACGTCACTCTTTCATTGAAATCTCAAACGAATGCCGTACTTTCGGAAAAGAGCGGCGCGATCAAGCGAGGGCTATGACGTTACGGTCCTCCTGGAACAGTTGAGAATGAGGGGAAGCTGCCTCGCTTTTCTCTTCCTCTCTTCGGTTCACCAGCTCGAGGGGATGTGGGGAGGAGGAGAGGAAGTGAGATTCGTGACGGCCTCGTCTGGCCGTGTTCAATCGCGCACTACTTTTCCGAAAATACGGCGATCCGTTAGAGATATCGTGGTATGAGTGATGTTTATTGGGTTTTGCAGCGTCCCGCCTATCAGTCCAGCCTTGTTTTGTGAGCTCAACATTTCGGTTCAGTATCCCTTTAAGGACTGTATGGAAGAATTTCCGTTCTCCCGCCTCTAGCGCGAGCTTCCAATTTTTGTACACGTCGGCGTCTCGTAAGCTTCGAACCTGCACGGGCAATCAAAACACGTCGGAACCCAACGAGTGTGTGCAGGAGCATAGCCTCCTCTATACTCACAAAGCCTGGAAGTTCGACAACGGAGCCATAGACTGTCCGGTCGCAGATTTGGAGTCCGAGGATCTGGTAGCACAGAGCATTTCTCGGGGAACCTGGACGTCAGCACACTGCTTTTGCAGCGGCGAGGACACGAAACACACTTGTTCGCTCGGGGGAAGTGTGTTTCGGTGTCTCGCCGCAGCAGTGCGCCAGTCACGTGGCTCTCCTTTCCGTCCGTTGTCTGCCGCTCCACCTTTTCCATTTCGGCGGCCGCTTCTCGTGGTGATCTGCCAGGCTTTGTCAGTATATAGGAGGCTGTGGATGGAGGCAGCCGCCGGAACAAGATCTCGTGCCGTTCCCACTCCCTCAGGAACTATCGAATATTCGCATAGAACGCAATCATTGTGATGATGGCCGACGGAACTCTCGAATACATGACGCTCTATGGCGCCAGAAACCGAAAACTGGCGAAAATGTGCCCCATTTTACCATTAAAATTTTCAGAAAACCGCTTCTAACTTTTGTAACTTATAACTTATAACATGTCAGTTCGTGCCGAAACTTTGGCATCTGGTTCGGACCTCTAGCGCTACCTTTCGGAAAAGAATGAGTCTTCCGCGATAAATAATTAACTTCTGCGAAAAAAAAAAGACACGTAAATATTTTTGGTGTACATGCTGTATATCGTATACCGCATATTAATAGACCGTTGGTGCAGGCTTTCGTACGTTTTGATGCGCTAAATTCGCGGTGAAAAATATGCCTGCTCAGCACACGCGAAAGATTAGCACTATAGAAGATAAGGTCTCAGGCATCAAAACACATAGCACATAGAAGATAAGGTCTAGGCATTACGCCATTGTAAGCGAAACCAACGTTACTAGGTTAGCTCAGTCGTGAAGCACTCCGAGAGGGTGCTTCACACCCTCCCCGTCACACCCTCCCCGTCACCCCATCAGTCCACCTCTGCCGCTTAAAGCGCCATCTATATTTTCGATTTAAAAGTCTATGTTCCCATAGAGCACTATGCAATGCCCCTAGACCGGCTGAGCTTCAAATCATAAGTGCTCCATAGAATATACTGCAGTTACCATAGGAGTCAATGCAAAAACGGTTGCGCGTCCAAAGAAGACGACCGTGGGGAGACGGATGTAATGCACGTCAAAGCAGCGCTTATGGACAGTTCCGTAACTGATCTATTCTGGTAACGCTGGTGGAACCCCAACGGGTCCGACCTAACTTAAAGAAGCTGTGTAACAATTTCAGTGCTTTGCTTAAATAACTTGGGACTTGGTGTCTCGACCTTTCTGAAGTAAAGAACAAAAAACCGCTTTTGCCTGCACGTCCTAGTTTTTATTTTAAAAATGGACAAAGATTGAGGTTTTCGGCACCTCTCAACTCCTTCACCATCTTCCGAGTCACGTGTGCTGTGACGTAAATGGAAGACGCAAGGGGTTCAGGTGAAGCTCTTTCTCTAGAGCCATCAGTGAGCACCGAGAGCTTACCCACTCGCGACCTCTTGACCACGTACTTGCGCAGAGGGATCAACATGGCGAAAGGAGGAAAGTCTCATCCGGATCCGGCCATCCCCGCCCGGCTCTGCCCCCGTCCCCCTCCCGCTTCTGACGGCTGTTCGCGGTAGCAGAAAGGGCTGACGGTTTTGTTGACCTCGGATAGATGGCGCCACTTAAACTCCGTATAATAAAAGTTTTGTCGATGGTACCAGGTTTTTGACGCATTTATATCTAGGTTGGAACGACAAGATTTATAGAAAAATTACCTTTATCGAGCACGTATTTGCACATCTTCCTTACATTTTACAAGTCCCCACTGACGTCATGCCGCGTTGTTCTCATAGCCGCCGCTCTGCGGCTGCAGGTCGGGAAATATTCTAATACTTGCCTCGCGATTACTTGGCGGAATCGCAATATTTCGAAGGACGCAGAGGTGTTTTCTGTCCTCTCTGACAAGATAAACAATGTCAAAAGTAGAAGACGCAAATTCTTTCGATGTTAAAATCTTTGCACAGCTCCTTTAAATGGCACACAAGTTGAAGCTCAACGATAGATAGTACTTGGCAAAGCGGTAGATGCGTGCATCTTGGCGTTGCCGCTCCTACATTGCTCCCGTTGTGAGACGTAGTAATGGCGCGTTTACACTGGCGGATTCGCGGGAGGATCCCCGCAGGCGGGAAGTGGATTTTGCAGCCGGGTGGCGAAATCGACTCGTCACTGGCAGAAAATCTGGATATGGGTCTCGAACTGATAAAGAGTTTCCGCCAGCGACGAGCCGATTTCGCCCCCCGGTTGCAAAATACCCTTTCCATTTGCGCGGTTCCGCCCGCGAATCTACAAGTGTAAAGGGCCGCCCACACTAGCGAGAAAACGCGCGTGGCACGCCGATCGCGGCGAATGTCACGTGACAGCACAGGAGGCCTCGCGCACTCTTGAAGCATTCGAGCGAACGCATGATTTCACGCGCTCAACCGATTTTGCCGGAACGCGTTTTTCAACGCGATCGGCGCGGTCGCGCGCATTTCTCGCTAGTGTGGGCGGTCCTTTAAGCTACCAGCATGGGGGTTAAAGGGCCGCCCACACTAGCGAGAAAACGCGCGTGGCACGCCGATCGCGGCGAATGTCACCGTGACAGCACAGGAGGCCTCGCGCACTCTTGAAGTCATTCGAGCGAACGCATGATTTCACGCGCTCAACCGATTTTGCGGAACGCGTTTTCAACGCGATCGGCGCTGCTGCGAGCGTCTCGCTGTCGTGGGCGGTCCTGTAAGCCGCCAGCAGGGGGCTAAACGCCGCCCACACTAGCGAGAAAACGCGCGTGGCACGCCGATCGCGGCGAATGTCACGTGACAGCACAGGAGGCCTCGCGCACTCTTGAAGCATTCGAGCGAACGACGTGATTTCACGCGCTCAACCGATTTTGCGGAACGCGGTGCCACGCGATCGAGCGCAGCGCGCGCGTTTTTCAGCCAGTGTGGGCGGTCGCTTTAAGCTACCAGCAGGGGGGTAAAGGGCCGCCCACACTAGCGAGAAAACGCGCGTGGCACGCCGATCGCGGCGAATGTCACTGACAGCACAGGAGGCCTCGCGCACTCTTGAAGCATTCGAGCGAACGTACGATTTCACGCGCTCAACCGATTTTGCGGAACGCGTTATCAACGCGATCGGCAGCGCCGCGAGCGTTTCTCGCTAGTGTGGGCGGTCCTTTAAGCTACCAGCAGGGGGGTAAAGGGCCGCCCACACTAGCGAGAAAACGCGCGTGGCACGCCGATCGCGGCGAATGTCACGTGACAGCACAGGAGGCCTCGCGCACTCATGAAGCATTCGAGCGAACGCATGATTTCACGCGCTCAGCCGATTTTGCGGAACGCGTTTTCAACATGCAGTCGGGCGCCGCGAGCGTTTTCTTGCTGGTGCTGGGCGGTCCTGGCTTCAGCAGGGTAAAGAGCCGCCCGCACCAGCGAGCTGTCGCGTGGCGCGCCGATCGCGGCGAATGTCACGTGACAGCACAGGAGGCCTCGCGCACTCTTGAAGCATTCGAGCGAACGCACGATTTCACCGCGCTCAACCGATTTTGCGGAACGCGTTTTCAACGCGATCGGCGCGCCTCGGCGTTTTCTTGCCGGTGGGCGGTCCTTTAAGCTACCAGCAGGGGGGGTAAAGCGCCGCCCACACTGGCGAGAAAACGCGCGTGGCACGCCGATCGCGGCGAATGTCACGTGACAGCACAGGAGGCCTCGCGCACTCTTGAAGCATTCGAGCGAACGCATGATTTCACGCGCTCAACCGATTTTGCGGAACGCGTTTTCAACGCGATCGGCGCGCCGCGCGCGTTTTCTCGCTGGTGTGGGCGGTCTGGCTACCAGCAGGGGGGCTAAGGGCCGCCCACACTAGCGAGAAAACGCGCGTGGCACGCCGATCGCGGCGAATGTCACGTGACAGCACAGGAGGCCTCGCGCACTCTTGAAGCATTCGAGCGAACGCATGATTTCACGCGCTCAACCGATTTTGCGGAACGCGTTTTCAACGCGATCGGCGCGCCGCGGCGTTTCTCGCTGGTGTGGGCGGTCCCTGCTACCAGCAGGGGTCAAAGGCCGCCCACACTAGCGAGAAAACGCGCGTGGCACGCCGATCGCGGCGAATGTCACGTGACAGCACAGGAGGCCTCGCGCACTCTTGAAGCATTCGAGCGAACGCATGATTTCACGCGCTCAACCGATTTTGCGGAACGCGTTTTCAACGCGATCGGCGCGCCGCGCGCGTTTTCTCAGTGTGGGCGGTCCTTTAAGCTACCAGCAGGGGTTAAAGGGCCGCCCACACTAGCGAGAAAACGCGCGTGGCACGCCGATCGCGGCGAATGTCACGTGACAGCACAGGAGGCCTCGCGCACTCTTGAAGCATTCGAGCGAACGCATGATTTCACGCGCTCAACCGATTTTGCGGAACGCGTTTTCAACGCGATCGGCGCGCCGCGCGCGTTTCTCGCTAGTGTGGGCGGTCCTTTAAGCTACCAGCAGGGGGTAAAGGGCCGCCCGCACTAGCGAGAAACGCGCGTGGCACGCCGATCGCGGCGAATGTCACGTGACAGCACAGGAGGCCTCGCGCACTCTTGAAGCATTCGAGCGAACGCATGATTTCACGCGCTCAACCGATTTTGCGGAACGCAGTTTTCAACGCGATCGGCGCGCCGCAGCGTTTTCGCGCTAGTGTGGGCGGTCCTGTTAAGCTACCAGCAGGGGTTGAAGCGGCCGCCCACACTAGCGAGAAAACGCGCGTGGCACGCCGATCGCGGCGAATGTCACGTGACAGCACAGGAGGCCTCGCGCACTCTTGAAGCATTCGAGCGAACGCATGATTTCACGCGCTCAACCGATTTTGCGGAACGCGTTTTCAACGCGATCGGCGCGCCGCGCGCGTTTTCTCGCTAGTGTGGGCGGTCCTTTAAGCTACCAGCAGGGGGGTAAAGGGCCGCCCACACTAGCGAGAAAACGCGCGTGGCACGCCGATCGCGGCGAATGTCACGTGACAGCACAGGAGGCCTTCGCGCACTCTTGAAGCATTCGAGCGAACGCATGATTTCACGCGCTCAACCGATTTTGCGGAACGCGTTTCAACGCGATCGGCGCGCCGCGCGCAGTTCTCGCGGCGTGGGCGATCCTGCAAGCTACCAGCAGGTGCTAAAGGGCCGCCCACACTAGCGAGAAAACGCGCGTGGCTACGCCGATCGCGGCGAATGTCACGTGACAGCACAGGAGGCCTCGCGCACTCTTGAAGCATTCGAGCGAACGCATGATTTCACGCGCTCAACCGATTTTGCGGAACGCGTTTTCAACGCGATCGGCGCGCCGCGCGCGTTTTCTCGCTAGTGTGGGCGGTCGCTAAGCTACCAGCAGGGGGTTAAAGGGCCGCCCACTAGCGAGAAAACGCGCGTGGCACGCCGATCGCGGCGAATGTCACGTGACAGCACAGGAGGCCTCGCGCACTCTTGAAGCATTCGAGCGAACGCATGATTTCACGCGCTCAACCGATTTTGCGGAACGCGTTTTCAACGCGATCGGCGCGCCGCGCGCGTTTTCTCGCTAGTGTGGGCGGTCCTTTAAGCTACCAGCAGGGGTTAAGGGCCGCCCACACTAGCGAGAAAACGCGCGTGGCACGCCGATCGCGGCGAATGTCACGTGACAGCACAGGAGGCCTCGCGCACTCTTGAAGCATTCGAGCGAACGCATGATTACACGCGCTGAACCGATTTTGCGGAACGCGTTTTCAACGCGATCGGCGCGCCGCGCGCGTTTTCTCGCTAGAGTGGGCGGTCCTTAGCTACCAGCAGGGGGGTTAAGGGCCGCCACACTAGCGAGAAAACGCGCGTGGCACGCCGATCGCGGCGAATGTCACGTGACAGCACAGGAGGCCTCGCGCACTCTTGAAGCATTCGAGCGAACGCATGATTTCACGCGCTCAACCGATTTTGCGGAACGCGTTTTCAACGCGATCGGCGCGCCGCGCGCGTTTTCTCGCTGAGTGGGCGGTCCTTTAAGCTACCAGCAGGGGGTTAAAGGGCCGCCCACACTAGCGAGAAAACGCGCGTGGCACGCCGATCGCGGCGAATGTCACGTGACAGCACAGGAGGCCTCGCGCACTCTTGAAGCATTCGAGCGAACGCATGATTTCACGCGCTCAACCGATTTTGCGGAACGCGTTTTCAACGCGATCGGCGCGCCGCGCGCGTTTTCGCTAGTGTGGGCGGTCCTTTAAGCTACCAGCAGGGGTTAAGGGCCGCCCACGCTAGCGAGAAACGCGCGTGGCACGCCGATCGCGGCGAATGTCACGTGACAGCACAGGAGGCCTCGCGCACTCTTGAAGCATTCGAGCGAACGCATGATTTCACGCGCTCAACCGATTTTTGCGGAACGCAGTTTCAACGCGATCGGCGCGCCGCGCGCGTTTTTCAGCAGGTGGGCGGTCCTTGAGCTACCAGCAGGGGGTTAAAGGGCCGCCCACACTAGCGAGAAAACGCGCGTGGCACGCCGATCGCGGCGAATGTCACGTGACAGCACAGGAGGCCTCGCGCACTCTTGAAGCATTCGAGCGAACGCATGATTTCACGCGCTCAACCGATTTTGCGGAACGCGTTTTCAACGCGATCGGCGCGCCGCGCGCGTTTTCTCGCTAGTGTGGGCGGTCCTTTAAGCTACCAGCAGGGGGTTAAAGGGCCGCCCACACTAGCGAGAAAACGCGCGTGGCACGCCGATCGCGGCGAATGTCACGTGACAGCACAGGAGGCCTCGCGCACTCTTGAAGCATTCGAGCGAACGCATGATTTCACGCGCTGAACCGATTTTTCGGAACGCGTTTTCAACGCGATCGGCGCGCCGCGCGCGTTTTCTCGCTAGAGTGGGCGGTCCTTTAAGCTACCAGCAGGGGGTTAAAGGGCCGCCCACACTAGCGAGAAAACGCGCGTGGCACGCCGATCGCGGCGAATGTCACGTGACAGCACAGGAGGCCTCGCGCACTCTTGAAGCATTCGAGCGAACGCATGATTACACGCGCTGAACCGATTTTGCGGAACGCGTTTTCAACGCGATCGGCGCGCCGCGCGCGTGTTTCTCGCCAGATGTGGGCGGTCCTCTAAGCTACCAGCAGGGGGTTAAAGGGCCGCCCACACTAGCGAGAAAACGCGCGTGGCACGCCGATCGCGGCGAATGTCACGTGACAGCACAGGAGGCCTCGCGCACTCTTGAAGCATTCGAGCGAACGCATGATTTCACGCGCTCAACCGATTTTTCGGAACGCGTTTTCAACGCGATCGGCGCGCCGCGCGCGTTTTCTCGCTAGTGTGGGCGGTCCTTTAAGCTACCAGCAGGGGTTAAAGGGCCGCCCACACTAGCGAGAAAACGCGCGTGGCACGCCGATCGCGGCGAATGTCACGTGACAGCACAGGAGGCCTCGCGCACTCTTGAAGCATTCGAGCGAACGCATGATTTCACGCGCTCAACCGATTTTGCGGAACGCGTTTTCAACGCGATCGGCGCGCCGCGCGCGTTTTCTCGCTAGTGTGGGCGGTCCTTTAAGCTACCAGCAGGGGGTTAAAGGGCCGCCCGCACTGCTGAGAAAACGCGCGTGGCACGCCGATCGCGGCGAATGTCACGTGACAGCACAGGAGGCCTCGCGCACTCTTGAAGCATTCGAGCGAACGCATGATTTCACGCGCTCAACCGATTTTGCGGAACGCGTTTTCAACGCGATCGGCGCGCCGCGCGCGTTTCTCGCTAGTGTGGGCGGTCCTTTAAGCTACCAGCAGGGGGTTAAAGGGCCGCCCGCACTGGCGAAGCTGCGCGTGGCACGCCGATCGCGGCGAATGTCACGTGACAGCACAGGAGGCCTCGCGCACTCTTGAAGCATTCGAGCGAACGCATGATTTCACGCGCTCAACCGATTTTGCGGAACGCGTTTTCAACGCGATCGGCGCGCCGCGCGCGTTTTCTCGCTAGTGTGGGCGGTCCTTTAAGCTACCAGCAGGGGGCTAAGCGGCCGCCCACGCTGCGAAGAAAACGCGCGTGGCACGCCGATCGCGGCGAATGTCACGTGACAGCACAGGAGGCCTCGCGCACTCTTGAAGCATTCGAGCGAACGCATGATTTCACGCGCTCAACCGATTTTGCGGAACGCGTTTTCAACACGATCGGCGCGCCGCGCGCGTTTTCTCGCTAGTGTGGGCGGTCCTCTAAGCTACCAGCAGGGGTTAAAGGGCCGCCCACACTAGCGAAAACGCGCGTGGCACGCCGATCGCGGCGAATGTCACGTGACAGCACAGGAGGCCTCGCGCACTCTTGAAGCATTCGAGCGAACGCATGATTTCACGCGCTCAACCGATTTTGCGGAACGCGTTTTCAACGCGATCGGCGCGCCGTGCGCGTTTTCTCGCTAGTGTGGGCGGTCCTTTAAGCTACCAGCAGGGGGTTAAAGGGCCGCCCACACTAGCTGAGAAAACGCGCGTGGCACGCCGATCGCGGCGAATGTCACGTGACAGCACAGGAGGCCTCGCGCACTCTTGAAGCATTCGAGCGAACGCATGATTTCACGCGCTCAACCGATTTTGCGGAACGCGTTTTCAACGCGATCGGCGCGCCGCGCGCGTTTCTCGCTAGTGTGGGCGGTCCTTTAAGCTACCAGCAGGGGTTAAAGGGCCGCCCACACTAGCGAGAAAACGCGCGTGGCACGCCGATCGCGGCGAATGTCACGTGACAGCACAGGAGGCCTCGCGCACTCTTGAAGCATTCGAGCGAACGCATGATTTCACGCGCTCAACCGATTTTGCGGAACGCGTTTTCAACGCGATCGGCGCGCCGCGCGCGTTTTCTGCTAGTGTGGGCGGTCCTTTAAGCTACCAGCAGAGGGTAAAGGCCGCCCACACTAGCGAGAAAACGCGCGTGGCACGCCGATCGCGGCGAATGTCACGTGACAGCACAGGAGGCCTCGCGCACTCTTGAAGCATTCGAGCGAACGCATGATTTCACGCGCTCAACCGATTTTGCGGAACGCGTTTTCAACACGATCGGCGCGCCGCGCGCGTTTTCTCGCTAGTGTGGGCGGTCCTTTAAGCTACCAGCAGGGGGGTTAAAGGGCCGCCCACACTAGCGAGAAAACGCGCGTGGCACGCCGATCGCGGCGAATGTCACGTGACAGCACAGGAGGCCTCGCGCACTCTTGAAGCATTCGAGCGAACGCATGATTTCACGCGCTCAACCGATTTTGCGGAACGCGTTTTCAACGCGATCGGCGCGCCGCGCGCGTTTTCTCGCTAGTGTGGGCGGTCCTTTAAGCTACCAGCAGGGGGTAAAGGGCCGCCCACACTAGCGAAAACGCGCGTGGCACGCCGATCGCGGCGAATGTCACGTGACAGCACAGGAGGCCTCGCGCACTCTTGAAGCATTCGAGCGAACGCATGATTTCACGCGCTCAACCGATTTTGCGGAACGCGTTTTCAACGCGATCGGCGCGCCGCGCGCGTTTTCTCGCTAGTGTGGGCGGTCCTTTAAGCTACCAGCAGGGGGTTAAAGGGCCGCCCACCTAGCGAGAAACGCGCGTGGCACGCCGATCGCGGCGAATGTCACGTGACAGCACAGGAGGCCTCGCGCACTCTTGAAGCATTCGAGCGAACGCATGATTTCACGCGCTCAACCGATTTTGCGGAACGCGTTTTCAACGCGATCGGCGCGCCGCGCGCGTTTTCTCGCTAGTGTGGGCGGTCCTTTAAGCTACCAGCAGGGGGTAAAGGGCCGCCCACACTAGCGAGAAACGCGCGTGGCACGCCGATCGCGGCGAATGTCACGTGACAGCACAGGAGGCCTCGCGCACTCTTGAAGCATTCGAGCGAACGCATGATTTCACGCGCTCAACCGATTTTGCGGAACACGTTTTCAACGCGATCGGCGCGCCGCGCGCGTTTTCTCGCTAGTGTGGGCGGTCCTTTAAGCTACCAGCAGGGGGTTAAAGGGCCGCCCACACTAGCGAGAAAACGCGCGTGGCACGCCGATCGCGGCGAATGTCACGTGACAGCACAGGAGGCCTCGCGCACTCTTGAAGCATTCGAGCGAACGCATGATTTCACGCGCTCAACCGATTTTGCGGAACGCGTTTTCAACGCGATCGGCGCGCCGCGCGCGTTTTCTCGCTAGTGTGGGCGGTCCTTTAAGCTGCCAGCAGGGGGTAAAGGGCCGCCCACTGCAGAAAACGCGCGTGGCACGCCGATCGCGGCGAATGTCACGTGACAGCACAGGAGGCCTCGCGCACTCTTGAAGCATTCGAGCGAACGCATGATTTCACGCGCTCAACCGATTTTGCGGAACGCGTTTTCAACGCGATCGGCGCGCCGCGCGCGTTTTCTCGCTAGTGTGGGCGGCCATTAAACACGCCAGAAAACGCGCTCGCGGCGACGCGGACGTAGCCTAGGCGGCGCTGGGAGGGCCCACGATTGATGACAGGTGGTTTGGAGTGAAGTCATATTTTGACGTGTAACACGCGCTTGTGATGACATTTAGTTAACCTAGTATTACACTAGTAGCTAGAAATTGGCGAGACTAGACACATGTTGCAGCTGTGAAAGAATGCATCAAGTTAACACTTTCGGTTTTTTATATTGTAGCTTGAATTTGCAACAAATGTCAGATTATTGGTTTTTGCTGGTAAAGACGGCGCTTTTTTTTAACATTGTCAGAAAAGTGTTTGTTTGTTTTCATATTGATAAAATTGATAGCGTTTGAAAGGGATTTTATTACGCTCGGGGAAGCCTATTTTATCTACAAGGCGTAGGAGAGAAGCTAAGAAAGGGGGATACAAAATGAGAGAAAGAGCAAGACCAGGGAATGGATGTAGCGAAAACTCCCTTGCATACGTCATGTCATCACATAAGTCAAATTATCTGCCCTCTTACCTGAACCATGACCTGTTTCTATATTGCAGTCCAGACGTCCTGTCCTACAGTATTTTAGACGTTCAGCAGACAACACCAAAGTTACTTCGGCCCAGGTTCGTCAACAGGAGGAGAACCTTGTTGGATACATTATTTTGTGCATCATGGGACAGTAGGTGGAGTTAGTAGTTGGGCGGCTGAAGTTTGAGAGGGCTCATCTCTATGACGACCTTCGTTGAGTGGCATGTGACTCGGCTGAGGAATGTCCGTAACCTCGAATAAATTGGAGACCCTATATATTTATTATGATCAATGAGCTTCAGTTTGCGCCAACCTAGACAGGGAAGACATCGAGGATGTTTGAGTGACTGGGCAGACACAGTTGAGGGGCTCATGCTTAAGAGCACTGGCATACCATCTCCGGAAAGTGTCTCTGGGGAAACGTCTCAGACTGATTTTAGCCTCTGTATATCACAACAAATTTTTTTTCTCTTTTATTAAACCTTGAGAGCAAGAAGCCTGAAGGCCCCGACAATATTCCTAAAGAATTTTTGAAACGTTATGCAGAATGGGTGTCTGTATACCTGACAATCATATTTCGTGCATCTTTAGATCAACATGTTCTTCCCACCGATTGGCTAACCGCTAGAGTCATCCCTGTGTATAACTCTGGCAACAGGGGTAACGTGGAAAATTACCGACCAATCTTTATTGCGTCTGCTGTAAGATACTAGAGCATATAAAACTTCAACGTGAAACTCTAACCAAGCTTTATTAAAGGCGAAATTCCCGACTCCAACTTCTGTTGGAGTCGTGGCATATTCAATGCACACGTGGCAACGGAAACCGGTTGACGGGGACCCTCCCCAGCAGCTACGTTTCGGGGTTAAGAGGGATAATCCGGAGAGAACCCGGGGGTGTTCGGGTTCGTGGGCAGGCCGTTCCGCGGGAGAGAAACAGTCACCCGTGAACAAGGAACCGAGTTGGTTCTGAACGTCGGGATTTTCGCTTTTAATAAAGCTTGGTTAGAGTTTCACGTTGAAGTTTTATAAATCATTCCTAACCAGGCGGATGTCCGTCGAAAATGTTTACATTTAAGATACTAGAGCATCTCTTATCGGCTTATATTTTTGATTACTTTGACAACTTGGGAGTTTTTAATCCCAACCAGCACGGATTCCGGCGGAGGCTTTCGACAGTCACACACCTAACAGAAACTATACACGATTTCACCACTTCGCTGGATGAAAGGAGCCAGACGGATGCAATCTGTCTGGACCTTTCAAAGGCTTTCGACCGCGTTCCCAATGTACAACTTATCCAGAAGCTAAAATACGCCAGCATAAATTTAAAGGTACTAAGATGGATCACGGCTTACGTCACCAAACGTACTGAATATGTCGAAGTTAACAGTGTTGATCAGCTAATTTAAAAGTCACGTGGGGGGTTCCCCAGGGGTCCGTGCTGGGATTCGTAATATATTTAAGTTATATTAATAACATCGCAGACAACATGGCTCTAAAGTTACCGCCCGCTTATTGGCCGAAGAGTGCCTAATTTACTCTGGAATTACATGTCCTGAAGATCAGATCACTTTGAATAAAGCATTAAATACCATAAATGAGTGGTGCAAGTGGTCAGAAATGCAGATTAACCCAAGAAAAACTGTATTTTCAAGGTTCACAAAGAAGATTAAAAACTTTCTTGCATTAACTACGAACTGTACGATAAACCACTGACGTTCGTCAGCACTTCTAATGCCTGGGTGTAACCGTGTCGAGTGATATTAATTGGGAATTCTGTATTGACGATGAAGCGAGCTCCGCAGAAAAGAAAATTGTAGTTCTTAAAACGCAACCTTAAGTTAGCGACAGAGGAAGACAAACTTAAAGCTTATTTGGCATTTGAACGCCCAGTCTTAGAATAGGGCAGTGCTGTGTGGAACCCATATAAAATATTGAAAAATTAGAAAAGGTACAAAGAAGACCTGGAAGATTTATCACAGGCCAATATTGAAGGGCTCAGACTGTCAGTTGAATGCCTACTCATCTCAACTCACAATCACTAGCAGAGCGTTGAATAGTGGCCAGACTAACATTGCTTTATTAATGCGAATATTAATGCGAATAGCATTCTTTGGATACTTCACGCACTTTTCGTCTATGTATCTATCTATCTATACTATCTATGTATCTATCTGGCTATCTAACCTCTTACGCCGCGGGTCGATAAATAAATAAAAAAGACCGGCGCCGGCGGGATTCGAACCGTTGACCCTTTGATCAGCAGGCAGACGCGCTAACCACAGAGCTATGAAGGCAGTCATTCAAAGGACTCTAAAAACTTGTTTATATCTTTACCATCGCGCGCGTTCCATGCACGAGGGCTCATTCCGCTCTCGTGAGGCTTAGCACGAGAGCGGAATGAGCCCTCGTGCATGGAACGCGCGCGCACCGGTAGCAGTGACAGCGCTGAAAAGCGCGTCCTATGGTAAAGATATAAACAACCGTTTAGAGTACCGTTGGTTGAGACTAGCTGAGACGCCAGAAAGTCTGGTCGGTACCATTTTGAGTGTTTGTGCGTATGGCGCGTGCTTTACTCGCCTTCCTAAGTGACACAAACGCACGTGCTGGGCTGCGGAGATCGTGCGCAGGGCTGTGAAAGTGTCAACAAATTTAGAATCGCCTCAAGAGTGGGCTGGCGTATCTAGAGTGTGCCGGCCACCTGACGAACGCGCATAACTCCGCACCGTTTGATGCTATTCGCATTAACGTAGATAATCATTCCCAAAGGATGGGTTCTGCTGATTTTTTTGATACAAAAAATAATCTCAACATAGACTCACTGCGATATTTGAAGGCTCGTTCTACTAGTGGACTTAGAATGAATCACAATGAAATGATCACGCCGATGAAAGCGCGAATTGCTCCTTTTAAATATTCCTTCTTTGCACGGACTATAGATGAGTGGAACAGCCTGCCCCAACATGTTATTAAAGGTGATACCGTTGAGGGTTTTCGAAGCCTTCTTGAGAAGTCTCGCTCAAAAAAATTGTAACTAATGATTCTTTTTTGTGTGCGTTTCCTCTTTTCTTTGCGTTTCCTATATTTTGAATGCATTCGAGCGCTGGAACACTCACGAAATGTATTGTTCGTAGAATTGTGCGTTAAAAATTGGTTGTTTTAGCAATATCCTACTCCTGTAACGGCCTGTAGGCCAACAGTATAAATAAATAATAATAATAGTATATATACAGGGTGTTTTTGTTTTATTCTTGCAGATTTGTTTTTAAAAAAAAAGCCATGAAAGCTATACATGATGATTGAAAACCTGAGATGTGGTTTGAAAAACGGAAATTCGTGAAGTAGGAAGAAAAAGGGACAGACAATGTCTCAAACTCAGCTAAAAACTGTATTGCCTCTACGCCTTATATGCACCTCCCCGGACGTCGAGCTTCGCCACCACCACAACGGTTGATCACTAGAACTACAAACGTTGTGGTGGTGGCGACGCTCGACGTCCGGGGAGGCGTATGGGCGTGCATGAAGAGCTGGTACTGAACGATTTTGTCTGTCCCTTTGGCTTCACTACCTTCCACAAACTTCCGTTTTTCAATTTCAATTTCAGGTTTTCAATCATCATGTATAACTTACACCAGCTCGCCTGCACTTTAACCGTTTTTTCACGTGAAAGCTACACTTATCCGATTCACTAATTAATCCTTTTTGATTAGTGGAAATACACATATGGTTTCAATTAGAAACTTGCTGAGCGTCGTCCAAAACCCTAAATCAGTCATTTCTCAGAAAGACTTTCAGCGCGTGAAGCGTAGTAGTGCACTAAATTTACCACTCGTGGAGCAGAGTACAAGACTAGCCGTTTCAATAAGTGTGCCCGCGCAATTTTTCCGTTCTCTTATCTAGCCCCCAGCCTTCCAGAACCTGCTCCACGAGCGGTAGCACTTGACAGCGCACCGCTACAGCTTCACACGCCCTCGAAGTATTTCTCAAAATTATTGGTATCGGGGTGTTGGACGACGCTCAGCAAGATTCAATTGAGACCAATATGTCTCACATTAGCTGTCCGAAGCAGTTGGTTAGGCGAATTTTAATTAATTAGCCGACTTATCGCAAAGCATTAGCCACCCATACAACGTCCCCCGGGTTCGATATAACTCACTCGCACAAACCGCATAGGGTGTAGCTTCTTCACGGGGGCTAATAGGGAGTGAACTCGTATCGATCAGTCGGCCAAATCAATCACAATTTGTTAATTTACTTTTATTTGTTGAAAATGAGCTTATGGTTCCACCTGAAGTCCTGCTGAGCTAGGTGATCGCAGAGCAACTAAAATCAAGCTCTTTTTATAAGGATATAACGCAGGGCATTGTGCCGCGTTCTATGTAAAAGCGCTTCCCTTTGTGACGCGCGTTCTGGGTTTCGGTTTCTTATCAGGGCGCATCTCAGCGCCCGCGGTCCTGCTCCTGGCGGTCGCGGCGGCACGAAGCCACCCCAGCGGCCTCCGCTGGATTGGGAAAGCTTAGAGCGCGTCACGTCGCGCGTCTCATGCCACCGGGGAGCAGGACCGCTGGCGCAGAGATGCGCTCCGATAAGGCACCGAAACCTAGGGAAACGCGTGCAAATGAGGCGTTTTTACGGAAGGCCGCTATATGCTTCCCCTCGCATGATTTTTTTTCTAAAAGAGGTTGAACTTAGTTGTGTTTCGATGACGCTCAGGATGCTTCTAATTTGAATCTCATTTGTCTATTTTCACTGACGAGCTAATTTCGTTAAACAAATTCGAATTACTTGTCCGACTGATAGTTTCAATTGGCCCAAACACAATGTCTTCCTGGCCGCATAACCCACCACTGCACAAGCCTCGTAATTTTAACTTTTAGGGCTCTTTTCTAAACAAATTTGCTCAACTTGAAAAGGAATACCCTGTCAGGCATATATATATAAATATATATTTTTGTTTTGTTTATATTTTTTACGTATGCTCAGCAAGTTTCCAAATGAAACGCATGCACTTAAAAGGGAGCGGTGCAACGATATTCAATTATAATGTTTTTCACTTCTACACGAGCCTGCCTGGCGGTAGTGGGACCCAAGGATGCTCGTGCACTTGCATGTCGCCACCGGGACTCGAAGGAAACTCCTTTACTGGTGCGCCAGTAATTTCTGAGAGGACAAAACCTAGTGTAGCCATTCAATCTCTCCTTCGCAAAACCTGATGACGTAGCTGGGCGAGAAGCAGTACCGCCGAGTGACGATGTTTGAATGCGGCTCATAGATTGTGGACCCGAGCATGGCGTGGACGCTCTGATTTGAGCTCGTAGTACACCGATGCCTCGACATGCATTCGGGTAGTGGCCCGTGTCCAATCGCTGCAACGACGACAATAGCCGAGCCATAACAATGTCTGGAACTCAGCGCGTGCTCCTGTGCTTTTGTCAACCCCAGCAAGCGTGGCTATGATCAACATTGGCATATAATCGGCTCCAGATCACGTGGCCGCTTGTTCTGCACTGCGAGTCGAGTGTGAGTGAACGCTGGCTCGCTTTTCTTTATTTTTTTCTGTCATGACTTCGATTGCGTGCGGTGAAAAACGAACGGGTATTTCACAGAGTCATTAATGTCAGGGATCCGTTCTGCGTGGTATTTACGTCAAAATACAAAAGTTCGCCAGACGCCCTTTAAACTCAATATTAAAAAAAAGATCGCACGTAAAAAAAATCACAATTTGATTTTGTCCAACTTCGATCATTTTTCGGCACAGGCCTCTGGCCTAATACCAAATCGACATAAACATTTTTTTGTTTCTGCGCGCATACGTGATTTCGCAATATCCAAGTTGTCTCACCTTTCGTCGGGGGGTATATATATATATATATATATATATATATATATATATATATATATATATATATATATATATATCATATATCCTCCGTACCCTCCCCTCCCGTCAAGCAGAATCGGACCAAGTAGAATCAGGCATAACAAGTCGGTGACGGCCACTGGAAACAATGATCAACATATCCTTCTATCTACTGTTTGCTGAACCGAGCCTGCGCCACCCCAGCTCAGCCCTTCAGACTTAATAGAATTTTGAGGCCTGCAATTACTTCTTATCGGAAATTACCGGGCCAACGGTTCGTCCATGGGCCGGTGTCGTCTGACCGAGCAGACGACAAGCAGAAACGTTTGAAAGAGCGGACGACAGTCTCGAATGATCAGGTGGCCGCATGTAGAACTTAGAGACCCACTTCAAAGCATCTATATTGTTACTTCATAGGTAAAACTTCAGAGGGTGATCTGACACCTGAACACACTCCCCCAACACCTGGCTACGCACCTGGTTTACACTAGATGGTGAGCAAATCATCAGAGAAAATAAAAGACGTCTACAACTCACTGTAACAACGAGGTGGAAGGCGCAGCTCTTGAGGAGGAGGAGGGAGGGTATAGGAGGGAGGATTGCGCCCGCCTTCCCTCTCCTCCCCTAGCTCCTCTCCTGCACCCCTCCAAGTTCAGCCTTAGAAGTTTTCGCTACATTTCCCGCTAAAATCAGCGGAAACGATTCCCCGCAATAAACTAGCTGAGGGCACTTTTCCCGCTAAATTCAGAGAGAGGACACCTACACGCTAAATTTAGCGGGGTATTCGCACGCTATGTTTAGTGGGCTTTATTCGTTTGCTAGCATGAGCGCGTGAAATTTTGTTCCGTTAACTTTAGACACTAAAACGTTTCCCCCAAACTTTAGCCGGGGAATTTTTTTGCTAGCTTTAGCGGAAGGTTACTCGCTAAATATAGCGGGGGAAAAGCTCTCTCCTCCTTCTCCTCCCTCGACAGTCCTCATTGATGTCACTCGTGACCCTCGTCCCCATAATGCAAGCTCCCATAATACAATGCGCGGCGTTACGCCGACGGCGGCGACGCCGACTGTGAACTGGCGTCGACGCCGGCGTGGAGCGCCGACGCCGACAGCCGACACGGCCTACGACGCCGACGCCGAACGCCGACGCCGACAGGAACGAGCGTCGCCGCTCTAAGCTGGATACGCGCGCACAGAGCTCCGCCCTACGCTCGTATTCACATGTATTCAGCACGCAGCATGTTCATCTGCAAGATATATTAAAAACTTGTACAATATGCGGAGATTTCTTGGTGCGAGACCAGAAGAGACGGCCATGTTCACTGCCTGTGTCCGCTGAGAACGATCGATGGCACCGGTTGTTCGACACAACGAACAGCAGATTTTAACACGCTTCACGTGGTGTAATTTTGCCGACAATTTCGCCGTTTCTGACTGTGAGCACCGCAGATTCCTGCCACACTGCTCTGCCGCACAAGCGGCATCGCAACTGCGAAATTGAAAGTCAAAATTGCTCAACGTGGAACCGTCATTAGGGCCGAAATATGCA